>LVTN01000370.1:141346-181514 GCA_001649415.1 Musa itinerans
GTGTGTGTGCGTGTGTGTGTATATATATATATATATATCGTCCTGTAATGGGTGGTCCGTGTACCGGTCAGCTGACGGACCGGTACGTACTCAGGGCAAGTGGGGCGCTTGGCAAAGGATGAGACTATGCAAGGTGGGATGGGTTGCTCAACGATTGAAAGAGTTGTGCAAAGCGCACGGAGGTGAGGGGAATTTCTAGCTTGAAGAATTTGGTACTCATGCAAGGGCTTGTATGTGGACGATAGACTATCTATGGCCATCCCAAGGCAAGAGAAACTTGGCGTCATGGAGCATTGAAACTTTCTCTTCAGCATGGGAAGGATACATCCGCAGGAGGCTGAAGTGTACAACAAGTCCAGCATGTTGCTAGGCCTTGAGGGGTGCAACGAGGGTTGTATTGGTGAAGAGTCACAATTTAGCAAGTGCGTTTGCGAGGGCAGAACAATGCACAATTTGTTCAGTAAGGCGGAGTAGTCCAAGGGGATGGTGGTTTCCGAAACTTTCAAAGGGAAGGATGCGATGAGGAAAATTGTTCCAACGAGACATATATCCAGGAGGGATAAGTTCCGGTTCTTCAGAGGGAGAATCATGTGCAATGGATTGCATATCTTAATGGACCGAGTGAGCGACGGGAAGTCATTGCATAATCTCGCATGAGGTAATGTGTTGGTGGATGCATTGCGAGATTAAGTGGGGGAGCGGCCTAAGGCAACACCAGATGAAGACACACTTAGAGTCGATGTGGAGATCAGACTCAACGGAGGGTTGACCCGTGGAATGGTCGACATGAGGGCCACCATGAACTCAATGCAAACCGAGGGGCGGAGCAACTTGAGTGGAACTTGGTGAAGTGCCCAAACTGCGTGAAGGGAATCGATATAGAAGACGAAACATGGAGCGGAGGCATGAAGCTTTCCTTGGACAAAGGTCAAGGACATGTACTCTTGTAGAGGCAAGAGCGGGATCGTGTTGTTCTATGGGTCTCTTATTCTGATGGAGCGAACTCACCCTGCATGGTGCCAAAGGCGAAGGGAGCTTCGAGAGACATGCACCTTATCTCGGAGAAACATTTGACGGAGAAACTAAGGCAAATCAACTTGCGGAGGCGAAGTTGGGGTCAGAAGGCCTTGGCATAGGGCAAGAGTACGCGGAAGGCGGGAACTCTTGAAGAATATGTCGTAGTGCCGCTATTCGAGTTGCCGGGAAGGAAACGACGCGAAGTTGAGATTGTGCTAGGGGGTAGAGGCCTAGGATCTAGATAATGACGCACCAACTTTAGCGAAGTCGATGGACTTCGGGAGTTGCTAGGTGACGGACTGTCCTAGAGCTAAGCTTTGTCTGGGTGTGACTTGAGAGCGGGCGGATGAATGTCGATTGCCAAAGGAGCGAACACAATCGGAGGTGGCGGAGACCCTACGATGTGTTGGCAGAGGCTATATATGGAGAGATCGCACTTCGAGTTCATCCCACAAAAATCAGAATACAATGTAGATGCCATTAGGAGGCGACATGGTGGAGCGGATCATAGTGGAACAGTTCGAGGCAACACGACACACGCTGGAGAAGTCCTGCGAGGGACTTGATCATGCAGAGGTTGATTGGTAGCAACTGGGAGCTCCAGTTTGGTGAACAACACGACGGCAAGAACGACTATGGATTGAAGGATTGTATGCCATGATACTGCAGAGGCGGGTATTTCGGGCGTGCATCGAATTTTACATTGGATGAAAGTCTTGGTCATCAGCATATGAGAGTTGTATATCACCGAGGAAGAATTTCGAGTGCAAGTGTTAGTGACCCATGGGGGGCGCTTGATCATACAGAGGTATGATCGGAGCGGCTGAGAATTTGGACTACTCCGGAGCTCATATTTGTTTAGGGGATCTCGACAAGTCAAAGGACAAAGCCGAGTAAGCGAACGTTGCTACCAAGGAAGCTAAGGAGAACAGAATTAGCGCGAGCCCTGCAACATGATGGCAGAGGCCATACATGGGAGTTGCAGTCTGTCTTTCCATCGACCAAGGGGAATTACTTGAAGAACACAGAGGTGTTGAAGTAGGTGGTCGAAAGGGGCAAGAAAGCGACGATGAGTCCAAAGGGATTGAGCTACTCAAAACCAAGCATCAGTTAGAATGGAAGTGGACTCGGAGGAGTGCCACAGTGCCACAGAGGCGGATTTACCGATTGCGAAGAAAGGGACACAGATGCGAGGTGACGGATAGTAGGGCCATGGGCATGCCAGCGCCATGGTACCGCAGAGGCGGGACTTCCGTGGAATCATTGATCTCTTGCTCTCATGGAGGGAGAGTGCTTGGTCGTAAAAGGGGTCGAGGAGGTGGAGAATGCAGAGGCAAACTCCAAGTACTAAGACAAGGCTGAAGGGCAAGGACCAGGGAACTTAGTAAGATCGGTGTCAATGGGCTCCTCATCAAAATAGTCGAAAGTGGAGGACGGGTCGATGCAGGAGTGCTCGACCAATGAATGAAGTAGGCAGTATGCGGTGCTATACCTTTTCGACTTAAGAGGAGTAGGCGGTAGAGATGATGGAGAAGATGGTACAATCCCAGAGGTGACCAAAACTATTGGAGACTTGCTCCAAGTCGGGGTGAAATTTTGCTTTTTACGGGCAAAACTTCTTGCATTCCAGAAGTTCGATAGCAATGTAAAGGCGAATCATAGTAACTAACTCAACGCAAGGAGTGCAAACACTTCGAGTGCTTCGGAAGTTTAAGCAAAGAGCAGGTGAAGGCTAGTAACCAGCTCGATGCATTGAGTACAACCCTCGAAGAGGCGACAAAGTCGAGTGCCCTCTACCTTCTCAACTCTTAAGAGAATGGGTGAAACTGATTATCCCAGTTCTCTTATTTATCAAGCAGGGAAACTTTGTATAGGTTTAAAGACTCTTTGAGGAAACTTAGTGGAAGACAACAATTGTTAAATCCCCACCAATGGTGATCGGTGCATCTGAGAGTGTAGATTGCCCGTTTCATTTTCCAACATAATACCAATCGAAAGTGGAAGTGATACGAACCTACATGGAGGCAACAACTAAGTGGAAGAGGAATCGATGGGCAAATTTTACAGATTTGAAAGACGTCAAGTCAATGCTCGTTAAAGTTCCAACAGACATCCACCCAGTTCAAGCAGCGTGAGACGTTTGAAAGATTGGTGCATAACAAGGAAGATCTTTTCTTTCATCTGAAGGATTCGTAGGAACCAAGGATCAACACAACTTAGCCGACCTCACATTAGAGTCAGATTCATTGGCGGGTTGAAGTAGCGTGGCGAATCAAAGGTTGACTACTCAAACAACAGCGGTAGAGAGCAGTTGAGAGCCAAGAGGCGCATTGCAACTAGAGTAGAAGATTGTAGATTCAGCAAAGACAAGGAGATGCAGCGTCCGCAAAGGCTTCGACGAGGACGTCGAAGGAATAAGTGGGAGAGAATGTCATGGACAAAGATGCACATGGAGTGTTCGTTGTAATGCTTGTGTATGTACGTATTTTTCGGTTTTGTTCGTGCTTTGCACAACATGTAGAGGGCTTGCAATAGGCTTGGCAGCCCTAGTTTGGTTGACTTTTGTGGTCGTTTCAGGCTTGTAAACGTAGGTTGTGTAGTCGTGGCGCAGAGGCAAAACTACCCAGATTCAGGCCATCCAGGCAGTCATTTTTGGGGTTTTCTAGTTTCGTAGAGTGGTGCAGAGTGTCAACCAGTACATCACTCAGGAGCTACCTGGGTGGCACATGGTTGAATGAGCCTTTGGGGTATTATCTTGGGCTAGTTCGTTGCCTTATTCTGCAGTAGTGTCATGTGGGCACTTGTGGGGATTTTTTGTCTGTGGTGGTCCACCTTGTACCCTTTGTCGTGTGGCCGTTTAGAGATTGTGAAGTCCATATTTGTAACTTGTATTGCCTATCAAGTGTTTGCTGAAATGACTGCTTGTGGATCCCGAGTTAAACACTTTTTCTAACCCGTCTTATCTTTAGTAGGTCCTTAAGGGATCATAAGTGGTTTCAGGGAGGTTGACCCTTTGCGGACGGACACGCAAGGGTGCCGCTTGAATTAGGTAAAACCAGCTAAGTCTGTGATAACCTGATAACCTTATCAAACCGGGTAACCTCCAGTTTTATTGATTAAAATGGGGGGGGGGGTACCAAGTGGTAAGCCTATCACCTTGTGCCATTTTTTTTTGGTAGCTTTTGATGATGGTTGTCTCATTTTAATTGCTTTCCTCCCATGTTGCTCTCTGTCTCTCTCTTTCCTTTTTCCCTTTTTTTCACTCGATGTTGCTCTTCTCAATCTCGTCCTCCTTGCTTACTTTCTACTGTTGTTCCATTGCCTCACCACGGTCGCTTAACTGCCTCATTGCCTTTGGTTCATGACCTCACCGCTTGCCTTGCGGTGATACTAACTCTTCTGGCACTATTGGTCCATGACTTCACTGCTCACATTACAGTGTCATTTCCTCGTACTCTTGGTCCATGACCTCCGCCTTGTCTTTCTCTTTCCTCCTTATCCTCCTCTTCTATCATTTATTGATCCATGAATTTGTTATGACTTGTTCATCATTTACTGGTCTTCTGAGCATGAAACGATCATTCTTTACATGGTTTTAAGTTTTTCTAGGCGAACAAAAGAATTTTGGAGATTTTATAGTTAAGGGTCAAGAAGAGCTGGAGTAAACACTAATTTTTTTTTGCAAACCATTTGACAAATAGATCTTTTTAAAACTTATTTTATTTGAGCTAAAGCTGAATACTCTTTATTTTAAGTAGCTAAACCTGCCTGTTAGTCAGTGTAAAATAGTGATGTAGTTAAATAGCTAAAATACCAATTAATAGAACTCAAAATATTAAGTATAAATTGATGATGTTGCTGAATCGTGTTCTTTTGGGTGTTATCCTGTGCCTGTCATAAAATAATATTGCTAAAACAAATAGGCATCGTGATGTAGAATAGAGTAGAAAAGTAGAGAGAGAGAGAAGTGTAAGATTAAAGAGGAGAGTAAGAGACTAGAAGAGAATATGCCAGTTATTTTCATTCAAATCTGAAGTTTTTAATCCATTGACAAGCTCTACTATTTATACTCGGAAATGCAACGGAACTTAATTTATTTGCATTAATTTTTTAAAACACTATTTTTCATCATTGTGATTTTATCCAAACGTCTTGCGAAGGAACTGTGTTTTTTGTGAAGCTCGGACCTTTTTGGTGAATCCCATCTTTTCATGCTTAATCTTTTATTTAGTTCCTCTCATGAAGTAAAGTCTTGTCTTTTGACAGCTGTGTGGTGAATTCCCTGATGTCCTTTTGCCGTTGTCTTTCTCATTATAATTGTTAACTGATTAAATAATTTTGACATTACCTGTTGATTCACATTCTCAGTCTTGTTAGGCACAAGCAAGTTCCATCTCTATCTTTGAAGATTTTGAATATCTCGAGTTATAGTGTAGAACTGTAAGGAGCAACAACTCTTGAGTGCATGAGAATAAGCGAAGGTCATTGATAGAATGTGTGTTTGGCTTAGGTTGGTTCCATCTAGATCTTGTGGAAAAAAATTGAACTATTTGTTTGATTAAGCTGCGTGAGGAGCTGTGTGTGATTTACTTGAAACTACATTTTGTATTGCATTTTTTGCTATGAATTGTCTTCATTTTATGTATAGTCCATGACAAGAACTAGATTTTTGATAATGCGAGATGTTTTAGAGTCGTAGCACAATTCATGCAATAATATTCTATGCATTTTCATATGATTGGCCTTTTTCTTTCTATTATGTGGACACTGATTTATTGTTCTTCTTGAATCTACAGGTCAAGGAAAGTAAGCGGCTTGTGAAGTGTTTTCTGAGTTACTTGAGGCATGATAAGTCTGAAGTTGGTGCACTATTTGATATGCTGTCAATTTTCTTGTTCCAGACACGTATTGACTATACCTTTTTGAAGGAATTTTACATTGTCGAGGCAAGGAAGGATATTTTCTGATTTTGTTTTTGCTTTGCCTTGATTTTCATGTTTATACTAAGTTTCAATCTTAATTTTTTAATATTAACGTTCTAACTTACTGTTGCAATTGCGGACTAGGTTGCGGAAGGATACACTCCTAACTTAAAGAAATCGATTCTTTTACACTTCTTGAGTATCTTCCAGTCAAAACAATTTGGACAAGATCACTTGGTCATTGCAATGCAAATTCTTATCCTTCCAATGCTAGCTCATTCTTTTCAAAATAGCCAGAGTTGGGATGTTGTTGACCCTGCTACAATAAAAACTATTGTTGACAAGCTTCTTGACCCTCCTGAAGAGGTGATCTTTTTTTGTGTTTGGTCTTGTTCCTATATATCTGTAAATGATTTTTGATTGAAAATTTCTTAGATGAATGCCTATTTGGACTTGCAGATTAGTGCTGAATATGATGAGCCTTTGAGGATAGAACTTCTACAGCTTGCTACATTGCTGTTAAAGTATCTACAAAATGATCTTGTTCAACACCGTAAAGAGCTTATAAAGTTTGGTTGGAATCATCTTAAGCGTGAGGATAATTCCAGTAAGCAGTGGGCATTTGTTAATGTATGCCACTTCCTAGAAGCTTATCAGGCTCCTGAAAAAATTATTCTTCAGGTATTCTTTTTAAACAAATGCATATGAGTAGGTTCTTACATATCTTAGTGGACTATGATTCCATTTTCACACCTAAGGACACAAACATTTTCACACTTAAGGACAACTTCGGTAAACTTTTAGAAACTTGAATGGAGTTTCTGATCTGTTCATAAATAACTTTAAGGCGCTGCTTCATTTGTTGCAGAGTATATTTTGTGCTCATTAATATTTAAGAATCTGATATGTGTATGAGGGTATTGTCCGGTTTGATACAGCTTGATTGGATTGAAAATTTTCACCTCAGTTTCCTGTTGCTTTAAGATATTGAACCTTATCGAACTGAATTGCCCTTTTTTTATCAGTGACACCTCTCATGCAATAAGCTGGTAACATACCACAAATTTAAATTTCTGCAGAGACTGATTCTGTTTTTGCATGCCATCAGAGCTTCTCTAATATTCTTTCTGTGGAGACTTGATTTCATGCTGCAAGCAGGGATAGACATCATCAGGAGGTTTCATGAAAGATGCTGGGTTTAAACATGGTGTCGTAGATATGACAAAGGATGGTTTAAAATATGTGGCCAGAGATGGTAGTGCTATATGGTCCAGCAGCGACTGGCCTCAATAGCATTTGGCCTCAATGCCTTTTAGATCTGGCAGGTTGCAAGAGAATGGGTAGCATGAGGGTGGGTGGGTATTATGGACTGGGCTTTTGTTGATGTGTCAAAGGGAGAAAAGGCAAATAAAAAGGGGGAAAGAGAAGAGGGAGAAGGGGGGGGTGTTGTGTGTGTGTGTGTGTGGAGGGAGGGAAGGAAGGGGTGTGTGATCAACTAAGGGAAGGATTAGGTTTTCCTAATTGTTTTGGGATGAAACCAATCTCCTTTATTGGTTAAATCAGACAGCTGCAAGAACCCATGCATTTTAAAATTTTTTTGATCTAAATTGAGATCCCATGAGTTGATCTGGAATTGAATTGGTCCTTTTTAAAAGGAGCAGCTTTTTAAAAGGAATGGACTGAAGTACAGGCTGGTTCCATTAGGCTTCCCTGTTTGTCTGTTTGGTTGCTTAACCATGTTTACATGTGGTATTTGAAAGTAATTAATTTTTCGCTTAAAGTACTAATTCTACATTGGTATTCTCCACGTTGGAAATGAAGGGACATGTTCTAATAAATCAGGTTATTAACTAGAATGAAACTAATGACTTGTGTTACATCCCTATGCTGGTTTGCAGCTGCTGTGATATGTGCACTAAGGACATTCCCTTTTGTAAACTAAGATTTAAAATCTTGGTCCAGTGCTAATACCTGTCAATGGCTGCAAATTATGGACTGACATACCAAGACTTGGTTCATGATGGTATGTGGATGAAAGAGGAGGGAGAGAAGAGGGAAGGAGTGGGAGATAGGGTAGAGGATAAAGCAGTGGTGGAGCCAGCAACCAGGACGAGGAGGAAACCTTGGCTACGCAACGGGGCAGAGGTGGTGGTGGTGGTGGCAAATGTCAATAAGGTGGGCAAGAGGTGGAGGATGGGAGAAAGAGGGAGGGAGGGCATGAGGGAGAGAATGGAAGAGAAAATAAAAAAGGGATAGCTGTGGCAGCTGTCAAAAAATAAAAAACAAAGTTATTGCACTGTGCAGTAAGCTTATCACATAATGCATTTCATTACCAATATGTTTACCATTCTGTAAGCCTGGTATGGCAAGCTTACTGGACAGTACAGTCCATACCAGAACTGAGCAAAATCGTTTGGACTTCTAAAATCTCTGTTATCAACCAGTATAAGCTGTATTTAAATCTAAATATAAACTATGGTTGTATCAGAGAATCGTTGATGTTATCACCATATTGTTAGGTAAATGTGAATTTGAAGGTAGCATAGTTGTACCTTATTGTTGTTGGCATCTGTACTTCTCTAGGTAACTCTTAAACAACTCTGCAAATTTATTAGTGACCTCTGATGGAAAGCACTCTGGAGTGTGAAAGATTTTCTTCTATGCATCATGATCGTTCCAGATACACAAAAAGTGCTGTTGACGTTCCTAATTTTAGTTGTAATCAGTCTGAAGGTTCCTTATTGGTGCACTACATAACTTGATATTGTTATGATCTGAATTCAAGCTTATAGAACCTCATAATTCATCATATATATTTATCTTTCAGTAAAGACCAAAGTCCACAATGTACTGCACGGCATGAGCGGTATATTCCAGTCCGATAGGAGACCGGTATAGACAGTACATACCAATCTATCGGTATGTCCCACCATATCATGTGTCAGTATGTAGCGTACCAACAATCGGTCGGTATATCGGTACATACCAGTAAGGTGAACCATGGTAAAGAGTAAAGACAACTACTGCATAAGTGAGGATTAGCATCGTATCAGTTGGATATAAATTTCTGATCCAATCTATGAACTGTGTGGTATGTTTAAATTTTAATGCTTATTGGAATAGTACTTATTTCTTAGATGTGTTAGTGTATGGTGTATCTTGTCATTTTAAGTTCATTATAAAATCTGGACACTGTTTATTTCATAATTGATTTTTTTTAACTGAAACTTTTCTTCATGTAGGTTTTTATTGCCTTATTGCGAACTTGCCAACCAGAAAATAAGCTTTTGGTTAAACAGGCTCTTGACATATTAATGCCTGCACTTCCTCGAAGACTACCACCTGGAGAAAGTCGTGTACCAATATGGATTCGTTATACCAAGAAAATACTAGTTGAGGAAGGTCATTCAATTCCTAATATGATACACATCTTTCAGCTTATTGTGCGGCATGCAGACCTCTTCTATAGCTGTCGAGCACAATTTGTTCCGCAGATGGTAAATTCTTTAAGTCGGCTAGGACTGCCATACAACACCACTTCTGAAAATAGACGCCTTGCAATTGAACTTGCTGGCTTGGTTGTTGCTTGGGAAAGACAAAGACAAAATGAAATGAAAGTTATGCCTGGCACCGAGGGATTTAATCAAATAGGTGATGCATTAAATCCTGCTTCTGTTGGTGGTGATTCAAAGCGATCATCAGATGCTTCTGCATTTCCTGATGATATAAGCAAGAGAGTGAAGGTTGAGCCTGGCCTTCAGTCTCTTTATGTGGTGTCTCCAGGTGGAGCTTCTATACCCACCATCGAGGCACCTGGATCTGCTGGCCAACCTGACGAGGAGTATAAACCAAATGCAGCAATGGAAGAGATGATTATCACGTTCCTTATTAGGGTGAGAATAATTTTCTACTTTTTTCTTTGCTGTAAATCAAAATGCTATAACTCCTTCCGATTCTAGTTTTTTTAGAAGTTTTTGGGTAGTTATCATTGGCTAACAGTGTGCTCAAATTATGCTATCAAAATTGTTTGTTATTAGTTTCTAAGGAACATACAGTGATCACACAGACCATCGACGCCATTCTCCTTTTTGATCAACCAATCTTTGTGAATGATGAGTAAGATGAGCCTGCTTTTTTTTTGTTTAGACGAATGAAATTATTGTCCAACAGTATTGTGTGGCCATGTTTCATTAATAAACAAAAATTAGGAAATAAAATCTTGAGTATGTGGCCATTTTCTCTTTATGGTATCTTACATTTGCCTTCAGCATCTACTCCTAGATGCAAAATACATCAATTGCACCATCACCTGTTTGAACATTTTATAATGCTTTGTGAAATCAAAATTTCAAATCTTTTTTGCAAAGCAGGTTGCATTGGTGATAGAACCTAAGGATAAGGAATCCACCTCTATGTATAAACAAGCTTTGGAGCTACTAACGCAAGCTTTGGAGGTCTGGCCAAATGCCAATGTTAAGTTCAATTATCTTGAGAAGTTGCTTGGACATCTTCCGCCTTCTCAATCAAAAGACCCGGCAACTGCTCTTGCACAGGGTCTTGATGTCATGAACAAGGTCTTGGAGAAGCAGCCACGTCTGTTCATCCGCAACAACATAAATCACATTTCACAGGTGCCATTATTGTAGGATTTACTTCTGTTAAACTTTCAGAGTTTTAAACTTAAATTGTTTTGCAGATATTGGAGCCATGTTTTAACAGTAAAACCTTGGATGCTGGGAAGTCGCTTTGTTCCTTGCTGAAAATGGTTTTTAGTGCTTTTCCACTTGATGTGGCTAGTACACCACAAGATGTGAAGATACTATATCAAAGGGTTGGAGAGCTTGTACAGAAACATCTAGCTGCGGTGACAGCTCCTCAGATATCTCTTGAAGTTAGCAATGCTAACTCAATGATAACTTTTGCTCTCTTTGTCGTTAAGACCCTGACTGAAGTTCAGAAGAATTTTATTGATCCATTCATTCCCTTGTTGCTTCGTGTACTTCAACGCCTAGCACGAGATATGGGATCATCTTCTGGTTCACATGTCAGACAAGTATGATATCCTAATTTTTTTTCAGGTTTTTTCCTTAAGTTCTTTGGTATTCAGTTCCGTAGTTTATTTTCTAATTAGTACTCTCCTTATATATAGTTCTTTTTTTACTCTTTTGTAAATGATGTTTTTTACCACTATCAGAGCCACAAACTTGTAATATTTTGGAATTTAAAAAATCAGTTCAGATTTATTGGTGCTATGATTCTTGTTTTCTTAGCCATATATATTTTCTTTTATGTTTACATTTTGTTTATTTTTTAGAATGATCCTCATTATTCTCTTTGCCTTGTGGACCATACTTTTTGTTATTGAACTGGTAATTTCGAAGAGCATTTCTGATTTCTCTATTAGAAGATTACATGAGAAGGTTTGCTTAAGTCAGTTGTGCAACCATTCTCCGATTGTGTTATGGGGCTGATAACATACCCATTGGAGCCCTGGTCATTTCTACGTGGACAGTGTTTATTGGTCAATGACCATGACCAACTACACTGCATGGTCCACACATACCATGCCACATGCTATTCCAGCCCATTTTTTCTGCCTTGCCCATCAGGTAGGGCCAGAGAAAAGGTAAACCTGCATTGCTGTGGGACTAACCAGTCAATTCCTTAGAGTTACACTTTGCCAATTTTGCTTTCTTAGAGTAGAAACCCCTGTAATTTGATAGAAATATGCCTTCTAATAGGCATTAAGAAATATTAATAAATGACTCCTGAAAATAATTTTTCCTCTTAATGTAAATAAAGGATGATCTTCATGGGTACTTAGCAGCCTTGTTCAGGGCCTGGAATTTGCTTATAAGTTTTAGGAACATATAAATTTAATGAACATCAATTGTTAATAGAAATGTATGTTTCTCATGGTTGTCAAAGTTGCACCTCTGTCTAATTTAAATGGCACTACTTTTCAGGCAGTTTCATATGAAATTAATTCTTTCAAATGTATGATAATGAAACAAGTACTTTGCAAGTCCAATTTAAAATGGTTATATTAGCAATCATATTTCCATTATATTTAAAATTTGAATATTTGCATTATCAATCCTGGATTTAATTTGCTTGTTCTCGAAATTTTTTTTGACATGCATAAAATGGTTTTGCATTTTTTTCTTCTGAAGATTTCTTCATAGCTGCATCTCTTATGTTACATTGAAATTTTTCTGTGCTAACGTTAGCCCCTGATGAATTTATAGTCATTTTTCCCATATAAACCTGCACTTGTAAATAGGGTCTCAGGTAAGCCTATTGCTGGATGATGATATATAGGTGTTCTAAAATTTGATTTCTTGCAGAAATAAGAGTGGTAATTAACTAGGTTTGATATTGTAATGATTGCCATATGCTTTGGGTGTCAACGGATGCAATATGCCATACTTGCTTTATTGACAGAGGTTACATTTTCAATGGTTGTATGAACTTTACATTGTTGGTGGAACTTCTCAATTAGACAAGCATATCACCATAATGTTCTAAGTAGATAAAAAATGGTGGCCTAGTGCGTAAGACTTCTATCAATGCAGTCTTACCCCTACAAACAAAATTATTTTTTAATTACCTAGGTTGCAAAGAAACAACTTGATTGTAACACCAAGAGCAACCCTATATCATCATAATGTTCTGACTTATTCTTTGTGTATCCACACTTTCTTGTTATTCTATTATCCCTGTAGATTGATCGTGCTTTCCCAAATGCTATTTTATTATGGGTATCCATGCTTATTAATCTCTTATATTTTTAAGCTTTCAAGAATTTTACAATTTTTCTGAAGTTTCTATTCTAGCGCTTATTAGTTGTTACTGCTAGATAATTATAAGATTGGATTGTTGAATTATGTCAAGTTATAATCATTAATTGGTGAAAAGTTTTACAATGACTCAAATTTGTTATGATCTCATTGTTGAAATATGATTTATATGCATCAGCATCCATTCTTATCCTTGATCATTTTTTCAGGGACAGAGGGCAGATATGGATTCATCAGTCAGTTCACGGGCAACAGCTGACTCAGCTTCTGTGATCTCAAACATGAAATGTGTCCTAAGCCTTGTAAGTGAACGAGTTATGCATTCTCCTGAATGTAAACGGTTAATTGGTCAGATACTTCTCGCGCTGCTGTCTGAGAAGGCCACAGATTCCAGTGTACTTTTGTGTGTACTTGACACAATAAAGGTATGGATTGAGGATGACTACAGGCATTCTTCCTCTGGTGCTTCAAGTGCTGCTCTAACTCAGAAGGAGATAGTATCCTATCTGCAAAAGCTTTCAGTAGTTGATAGAAAGAACTTTCCTCCAGCTGTGCAAGAAGAATGGGATGGAAAATACTTACAACTTCTATATGAGCTTTGTGCAGACTCAAGCAAGTATGGAATGCAACATCTGTTTACTTGTTTAGATTAAAATATCTTTTCTTTTGTCATTGCCTTTTTAATGCTTAGCAGGTATCCGGTGCCCCTTCGCCAAGAAGTGTTCCAAAAGGTTGAAAGACAATATATGCTTGGTCTAAGAGCAAAAGATCCAGAAGTTAGACAGCGGTTCTTCATGCTATATCATGAATCACTTGGAAAAACACTGTTTAACAGACTTCATTTTATCATCCAAATTCAGGATTGGGAAGCTGTAAGCGATGCTTTTTGGCTGAAACAGGGACTTGACCTTCTGTTAGCTATCTTAGTAGAGAATGAACCTATCATGCTAGCACCAAATTCTGCACGAGTGCCACCACTTTTGGCATCAGGCACTTTTCCTGACATGACTGTGGTTCAGCACTCAGCATCTGATATATCAGATTGTTCAGATGGGGCTTCTCTTACATTTGATTCTCTTGTGGCTAGACATGCACAATTTTTGACAGAGATGTGCAAACTTCAGGTTGGTGTCTTGGCTGCCTTGAACTGTTTAACCTATTTTTGGGGTTCTTTTGGGTCTAATGCCTTTACCTACCGTTTACCAATCTTCTACTTTGTTTATGTATATATGTTTATATATATATATATATATATTATTTTTGTGTTTTTTGTTTTTCATGTAGGTGGCTGATCTTGTGATTCCACTAAGAGAAGTAGCCTATGCTGATGCTAATGTTGCATATCATATGTGGGTTTTAGTCTTCCCAATTGTTTGGGTGACTTTACATAAAGACGAACAAGTTGCTCTTGCTAAGCCCATGATTACTCTTCTGTCAAAAGATTACCACAAAAAGCAGCAAGGTAGCAGACCCAACGTCGTGCAAGCACTCCTTGAAGGGCTTCATTTGAGCCACCCCCAACCTCGGATGCCGAGTGAGCTCATCAAATATATTGGCAAGACTTACAATGCTTGGCATATTTCACTAGCTCTACTAGAGAGTCATGTCATGTTGTTCATGAATGATGCAAAATGTTCTGAGTCATTGGCAGAGCTTTATAGACTTCTTAATGAAGAAGATATGAGGTGTGGATTGTGGAAAAGAAGATCAATCACTTCTGAAACAAGAGCCGGGTTGTCACTTGTTCAGCATGGTTATTGGCAGCGGGCTCAAAGCCTTTTTTATCAGGCCATGATCAAGGCAACACAAGGTACATACAACAACACAGTTCCTAAGGCAGAGATGTGTCTTTGGGAAGAACAGTGGCTTTACTGTGCTAGCCAATTAAGTCAGTGGGAAGTCTTGGCAGATTTTGGAAAGAGTGTAGAAAATTATGAAATTCTTCTTGATTGCCTATGGAAGGTTCCTGACTGGGCTTATATGAAGGAAAATGTAATACCTAAGGCTCAAGTAGAGGAGACGACTAAGGTTCGTCTAGCTCAAGCGTTTTTTGCACTTCATGATAGGAGTACCAATGGTGTTGGAGAAGCTGAAAATATTGTAGTCAAAGGTGTTGAGCTTGCATTGGAGCAATGGTGGCAGTTGCCTGAATTTTCTGTCCAATCTCGAACCCCTCTATTGCAGCAGTTTCAACAATTAGTTGAGGTTCAAGAATCTGCAAGAATACTTCTGGAGATTGCAAATGGGAACAAACAACCTTCAGGAAACTCAGGTGGCAATGTTAATAATGCATATGGGGAGCTCAAGGATATCCTCGAGACTTGGAGACTACGGACTCCTAATGAATGGGATAGCATGTCTGTTTGGTATGATTTACTGCAGTGGAGGAATGAGATATACAATGTCGTGATAGATGCGTTTAAGGACTTTGGTCAAACAAACCCACAACTTCATCATCTTGGCTACCGAGACAAAGCTTGGAATGTTAATAAACTTGCTCATGTTGCACGTAAGCAGGGACTTCATGATGTCTGTGTAAAAATACTGGACAAGATGTATGGGCATTCAACAATGGAAGTGCAGGTACATGTTTTGAGGATAAGTTTTCAATATCCTTTTCGTGCTTTAATTTTTCTCTTGTTTGATTTAAAAAATTTGTCTTTGCAGGAAGCATTTGTCAAAATAAGAGAGCAAGCAAAGGCTTATTTGGAAATGAAAGGGGAATTGACCAGTGGTCTTAATTTGATCAACAATACTAATTTAGAATATTTTCCTGTAAAACATAAAGCAGAAATTTTTCGCATCAAAGGTGACTTCTTGTTAAAGATGAATGATTGTGAGAATGCCAATCTTGCATATTCCAATGCCATAAGCCTCTTTAAGCATTTACCCAAAGGATGGATAAGCTGGGGAAACTATTGTGACATGGTATTTCATGTTATCATTTTATTTCATGAATAATAGTTGTCAAAGTCTAATTGTTAGTATTACTTTCTCTTTTTCAGATATACAAAGAGACACGTGATGAGTTATGGTTAGAATATGCTGTGAGCTGCTTCTTTCAAGGTATTAAGTATGGTGTTTCAAACTCTAGGAGCCATCTGGCTCGTGTTCTGTACCTTCTTAGTTTTGATACACCAAGCGAACCTGTTGGGAGAGCATTGGCTAAATATTTAGATCAGTTACCCAATTGGGTTTGGCTTTCTTGGATCCCACAACTTCTGCTTTCCTTGCAAAGAAGTGAAGCACCTCATTGCAAGCTTGTTCTACTGAAAATTGCTCAAGTGTATCCTCAGGTACTTGGAGCACATGAAGGATGTAGCTTTAATTAGTTTAAATGCTTCCGTTGAATAGATATATATTTATGCATTAAATGTTTCTTGAAATCATCTACAGGCCTTGTATTACTGGCTACGTACATATTTAATGGAACGTCGTGATGTTGCTAATAAATCTGAATATGGAAGAAATATAGCATTAGCTCAGCAGCGAATGCAACAAGCAGCCTCAGCAAATACTGCAGCTTCACATAACTTGGTTGATGCAAATTCAAGAGGGCCCACTCATCTTGGAGCAACTTCTGAAAGTCAGGTTCATCAAGGTTCCCAAACCAGTGGTACTGCTGGTTCACATGACGGTGTTAATTCTCAAGGACAAGAACCTGAAAGGCCTGCAGCAATGGATGGCAATGTTAATAATGCACATGACCAACCACCACAAAATCCAACTGTTGCAGAAGGTACTCATAACTTATTGAGACGAAATGGTGAACTTCGTTTAGCTACCGTTGCTAGTGCTTTTGATGCAGCAAAAGACATAATGGAGGCTCTTAGAAATAAGCATCAAAATTTGGCAAGCGAACTTGAGGTATGAAATATTCATTGTCTTCATATTGCCCTCTGATATTTTTCTACTTATTACCCTGATATTTTGCATGGGACATAACTGTATAAGAGGTGCACAATGTTACTTCCTAGAACAAGTCTCTCAGAATGTAATGAGGCTTCTTTTTTGGGGACTAGCAATAGATAAATATTCGGTGAACATTAGTTGTAATTTAGACACTGTATATGACCTAGTTTTGTAGGTTGGCCTGTTTATGATGTTCCATTTGGCATTCTGCACTCTGTCTCTGTATTTTTACTTCTAGTGTAGGATTGGAACTAACCTTGTTGGAATTGTAATACTTTGGTGATCATGAGGAATTAAGGATCATGGTAAATGTAGTTTGGCACCTGGTATATGCATCAAGCTAAAGAAATTTGAGAAGTCATTGTTGGAAAACATGTGAAGATTTTGTGATAGCAACTGCTCGATGAGATCTCATATGAGCTTATGATAATGAAACTACCTAGTTTGGATGATAGAATAATTTTCACAAGAACCTGTTTTAGCGGGTGATCAGACCTATAGAGTTCTTGTTTTTGGAGATATATTCTTCTATTACTTAGTATTAACTAGTATAAGTATTGTCTCTTGTGCTCCAAGTGCCCTAGGAGAGTCATTATCTTTTGTTAAATAATTTGAGTCCTCTTGCATTTACTTGTTGATGGATTTGGGAATAAGCAGAAGTTGTATTCTTGTTCAAATTTTGTATGTAATACTGTGGTGGGGATTACAATTCTCCAATGAATTTCCCATTTTCAATTCAATGATGCTATTTTGCTTATAATCATTCCCGAAGCTCGTACAACTTGATCATGTATCAAGGCATGAAACATTGCTGATGGACCTGGCTTAAAAAGGGTTGAACAGGTTACTCAACCAAAAAAAAAAAGTGAGGAAAACTATGGTTGATCCATAGATAGCCCCAGCAACTCTGATGGTTGCCCAATCTCTCATAGATTCATGTAGGAGCATTTCTAGCGTACCTATGATCCAGCTGATTGTTAAACGGATTATTTCTGGTTCCTGTGCCTATAACTGCAGGCACTTTATGTGGCTAGACCCGTAAATGGTAGATTTTCTGGGTCTTTCAGTGGGTACTTCTTACCTATGATGACTATTGTGTGCAGAAAAAAACATAATAAGATGTGTTTACTTAACAGGTATTTTGTCAATGGGACTGTTTGATATCAGAGCTGAATAGGTCAAAGAAAAGAGATTCTCTTTTTTGTGGCCATATAAGAAAAAATTTCCATGGTGTATGTGCTGCAAAATTATCTGCATCTAGTTAAGAGATTCTCTGTTTTGTGGCTATATAAGAAAAAACTTCCATGGTCTTGTAGAATCATCTTTGGTTGTTGTCTGTGGCTTCAGTAATCTGGAATATCACTGACGCATGTTCAAACTCTTTGATTTTCATTTTTGTAGAATTATTACATCATTATTACTTCTAGCAATGTATCATAGTTGGTGAGAGGTAAGATTGTTCTAAGAGCAGCTTTTGATTACTCAAGTGGATGATTTAGTATGCTGATTGATTATTAAGCAATCTTCAAACAACTTGTGATGCATAACCATTAAACTTTTGAAGCTTATGAAATATACTTCTGTTAATGTGAGAAGTATCAGGTCACTTTTCAGATTTGCTTAAACATTTTGCTTCTAGACAGATTTCAGGAAAGCAGATAGATTGCTGTGTCTACAAGTTTTGGACATTTTCATAAGTTTATGTTAGAACTGGTTGGACTACTTATTTTGGTTAGTTTAACAATGGCCTTTCTGACCTTTCAGGTTTTACTTTCTGAAATTGGTTCAAGATTCGTTACGCTTCCCGAAGAGAGACTTTTAGCAGTGGTTAATGCATTGCTTCATCGTTGTTACAAGTATCCTACAGCTACTACTGGAGAGGTACCACAATCTTTGAAGAAGGAACTGTCTGGTGTTTGCAGAGCCTGTTTTTCAGCTGATGCAGTGAACAAGCATGTTGAGTTTGTTAGAGAATATAAACAGGAATTTGAACGTGATCTTGATCCGGAGAGAGCAGCAACTTTTCCTGCTACACTATCTGAGTTGACAGAACGGTTGAAACACTGGAAGAATGTTCTTCAGAGCAATGTTGAGGACAGATTTCCTGCTGTTTTGAAACTCGAAGAAGAGAGTAAAGTACTGCATGATTTTCATGTTGTTGATGTGGAAATGCCAGGCCAGTATTTCACAGACCAGGTCGGTATAAATTTGCAAGCTGGTGTCATGTTAATATTAATCAAGATGTCGTTTAATTGCACAGCATGCATTTTAAGATTCACTTGTGTTGCAGGAAGTTGCACCTGATCATACAGTAAAGTTAGACAGGGTTGGAGCCGATATTCCTATTGTGCGGAGGCATGGAAGCAGCTTTCGCCGCCTTACACTTATAGGATCTGATGGTTCCCAGCGCCATTTCATCGTCCAGACATCATTAACTCCCAATGCTAGGAGTGACGAACGCATGCTTCAGATCTTTCGGGTGTTGAACAGGATGTTTGATAAACACAAGGAATCGAGGCGCCGCCATCTGACCATTCATACCCCAATAATAATACCTGTTTGGTCACAGGTGAACATCTTTTGTTTCTTCACTTTTTTCTCATACTTCTAGAGGTTTAGAAAAGTAACCGTTTTTTGTCACTTTCTTTCATGTTTTTAATCACCTTTCTTGTTATAAATGAACTTCTATTTGTTTTGCCTTGTTGCAAATTATTTGTGGCAGTTATGACTTAGAAGTAACTGTTCCTATTCTCAGGTACGCATGGTGGAGGATGACCTGATGTATAGCTCGTTTCTTGAGGTCTATGAGATCAATTGTGCACGGCACAATAGGGAGGCTGATATGCCCATCACACTTTTTAAAGAACATCTCAACCAGGCCATCTCAGGACAGGTCACACCTGAAGCTGTTTTGGAGTTACGTCTGCAGGCATATAATGAAATTACCAAAAATGGGGTCAACGATAACATATTTTCTCAATACATGTATAAGACACTCCCAAGTGGTAACCATCTTTGGACCTTCAAGAAACAATTTGCCATCCAACTGGCGCTCTCTTGTTTTATATCGTACATGCTGCAGATTGGGGGCAGGTCCCCAAACAAGATTCTCTTTGCGAAAAATACTGGCAAGATATTCCAAACCGATTTTCATCCTGGTAAGCTGGAGTAGTCATTTGGATAATAGAAAGTGATTAAACTCTGTTTTCTGAAACTAATTGTTTTTACCTTTTGGGGGATTCTTGAAGCTTATGATGGAAATGGAATGATCGAGTTTAATGAACCAGTTCCCTTCAGACTGACCAGAAACATGCAGTCTTTCTTCTCCCAGTTTGGAGTAGAGGGACTTATTGTATCTGCAATATGTGCTGCTGCACAGTCCGTAATTTCACCAAAAGTATGTTATTTTCTTTTCCATTCTTCCTAGGTGGTTGGTAGTTGCACATAAGTTGTGTGAAACATGATTCCAGCAGTTTAATTAATACATACATACATACACACACACACACACACACACACATAGATATATATATATATATATATCCGGAAAACAGTATTTGTGGTGGTCATTTAGCTATTACTGATTTATTTATCAATTATATATTTGATGGCTTGTGTTGTGTGCATCTCCTTGTCTTTACCAAGTATGTACTAATATATTTACTTGGTCCAGCAAAGCCAGCATATATGGCATCATCTTGCCATGTTTTTCCGAGATGAACTACTGTCATGGTCATGGAGAAGGCCGCTAGGAATTCCTCCGGCGCCAGTCGCTGCAGGGGGGATCAACCCACTGGATTTGGAGCAGAAGGTGACAACCAATGTTGACCATGTGATTGTACGTATTAAAGCAATAGCACCACAGTGTTTTCCTGAAGAGGTATGTTCCTTGAGTCCCTGCTGTTTGCTTTCCTTAGTAGCTATTTAAAATCATTTGCTTCGGGGAATAATTTTGATGCATTTAAATTATGAGAATGTGGGAAGACAATGATTTAAAGATGGGAACTCGAGGCTGGATTTCAATGCATGGCCTAATCCTTAAAACATGTTCCTAGTGTTGCATACTCCAATAAAGCTCAAGGCTTACACTGCTGCCATGGGAATATCCAGAGTATATAGAACTGATATATGCACATAATCATTGATGTAATGTGTGTTGCTACACTGGTTATGGAACCTTTTATGTAAGGCGTATACTTTTCTAGTTTATTTGTCAATGGCTGGTTCAAAAAAATTTGTTAGTCTATTATGATTAGATTTGATCTGGTAGTATATGCTTTTGGCTGTGCAAGGTTAGAAAATGCTGTGTTATGTAGCTCTCGCACTCCCAGATTACGGCATTTTCTGACAAATTATTTCTTTTTGTTTTAGGATGATAACACTACTGACCCCCCGCAATCTGTACAAAGAGGTGTCACAGATCTGGTGGAAGCAGCCTTGGAACCGAGGAACCTATGCATGATGGATCCAACATGGCACCCCTGGTTCTGACTAAGTCATTAAAATGAAATCCAGAAGAACCTCCACAAGTCAACATGTAGGTAGGTGATGGGCAAAATGGGATTGATAATTGGAGCTGTTTTTCTTTGTGAATTTCTATACCAAAAGTCTGTCGTAGGTTCAATTATTGTATATACAGGCAGTATTGTATATACGCTTAGCATGCTGCTGATAATTCAGTTTTTCTAAAATTTACCTGGTTCAATTTGAGCGGTGTTGCTAGTATTTCGTCAGTTAACCCAGTGAACTTTCTTTTTTGAGGTCCAGGGATGGACCTCGACACTAACTAGCAAAAACAATGATAAATATCCGGTATTGCATGTAACGTGTTGCTGCTACCCGTGGAACCTTTTGAGATCACATTTGTTTATGATCTGGCCACGATGCTGTTGTCAGGTGGTTAACGAAAAACCCTGACATGATTAACTTGTTTGATAGCACCTCATTTACCTCTTGACACTAATATCCATGTTTAGGTCGGGCTTCGGCGATGTAGTAGCAGAGAGGTCCAAAGCTTCTCTCATGGTCCCATCGACCGGTTCTAAATGGACTTTAAGTGGATGCCCCCAACACATTGTTGCTAAATGTTGTAGGAAGAAAAAAATATTTTTATTGGTGGGTTGAGGATGGGAATCACAGAACAACTCAGCGTGGCCTTTGGTTCTGGGAATCCTTCACTGTGCGGGGCATCACCTTTCGGTCTGCTATGTATGCGGCTTAGACATTCATGAGCTGAAGTTCATGTCTGGGCCCCAAAAGTTCTTAGAGACTTTGAAATGTTCTCAAGATTACAAAGGCAAAAAAAAAAAAACAAAAAAACAAAAACAAAAAGAGGAGATTAGGTCAAATGGTTATATGGTTTATTGTTTATGAACATGGCTTCACTCCAAAAGAAAGAGAAATTAACTGCTGCTTCTGTCTCCAATGCAGAGTCTTCTTGTACGCCAAAAGCGATCCAACAACTCCTCTTGCTGCTAATGGAAGAGGAGTGGTCATTATCCTAAAGGGAGGAAGGGATAATGACGAACTTAAAGAAAGACCAAAGGAAGCATCCAGGGAGTTGAAAGTTGGACTGCATACATAAAAAGATAATTTCGAAGAATCTATGCTCGTAGCTTTTGGCTTTCGGCTTTCGTTATAGTTTATTGGAGGGTTTCTCTTATTAAAAAGAAAAAAACAATGAACTAAGTGGTCAAAGAACATTTTAACATATTGCAGCACTTTTTATCTGCATTATCTTTTTATTTTTTGAATAATGTAGTTTGAATCAAGTTTCATATTTTTGGAAAAAATATAGGAAAAAAAATTATCACAAGGTGTTTAATGAAGGAAATATAAACCCTTCACTTCATGAAGCGAAAAAAAAAAAAAAAATCATCCACAAGTGATTTCCAGTTATCATAACTGTTAATTTATTACAAAAAAAAAAAAAAACTGATGTGCTCTGCACATAGCTGTTGGGTCAATGGTGCATTTTGTAAGAAAAATTAAAATATATATATATATACCAATAAATAAAGAAAAATGGATGCATGACAATTTTCTATCTATAGGAAAAAAAAAAAAAACCATATTCTTAACTCCTGATAGAAGAACTTTTCTCCTAAGTGAAAACCCTCTACCCTAAATGTCTTACTTACATCTCTCTCTTACCAAAGGAATAAATCCTATTCTTCTTTAATTAGGACTTCTCTAAAATCTAAATCTCAATCTAAATCCTAATCCACTATAAAATTTAATTAGGACTTCTCTAAAATCTAAATCTTGTAGAAATTAATGGCTTGAAGAATTCATTATAGTTTCCCATAAACCTGCCATGGAACCAAATCAACAGCGGAAGAGAAATCTCTCTCCTTCTAGCCTTTTAAGTGTACTTCTTTTAGAGAGATGGTATAAATTTTCTAGGACCCTGAGTAACTTTTAGAATTTCATCTTTAACCTTGTATTTATCTAAAAGACTCGAACAAATTAGGTTCTTTTATCTCGGAAATAAGTCACATCTAACCACTTCATATATTTTGATCTTCACTGTCAAATCATCACCTAGACTTAGCTTAGTCAAAATAATCATTCTAAGTGCAAAGTAACACAATTAGAATCTAAAAACTAACTTTTTTTTTATTTTCCCGAAAGATCATGAAGATTGAGATTGTGATAATATCTCCATCACTATCAATTATAAAAGAGCATTCATTAGTCTTTTTTTTTTTTTTTTTGAATAATTTGATGTTTGTACTCTTTGGAACAACATCCAGAGATCTAACTTTTGATCTCGACTTGGCATGCTGATATCTACTTATATATATCAAATTTTTTTTTTTATCAACCTTCTATGCCACACTATATTATTAAATTTATTCCTATATTATTAAATTTATTCTTTTTCTTAGTAGCACGAGACGATAAAACTTCTTCAACTTGTATCATTCTCACACAATATCATCTTCATAAAATTGCCTCAGGAGTCGAGTATCAGTATTTATCTTATTTCCAATATTCTTTTGAATATGTTTAGATGTTTTGATCTTATCTTTCCCAGTTTTTGCTTTAGATATAATTTATTAGTTTAACTTTTGGTTAGCTAAAGATTTTCTAACTTATCTTAAATAACGATCGGTGATGGAGTCGTCATCAATAATATTATTAATAAATATATAAGACAAATAAATCTTACCCTTAGACCCCTCCCAATCTTTGTCATTCATCTTTTTTGATTTACTTGCTTGTCTGCGTCATAAGGGTGAAATTATTTCCTTCATCAAATTTCTTCACAATAAAACTACTAGAAACACCAATAGAAATATCAATAATATTTTTGTTGAATCTTTAAATTATGATATCATAGAGGGAGAGGAAACTTTCAAAACAAAAAAAAATTGTATGGATCAATAAATAAAGAATATACTTAAAAATTCGATACAAGATGCAATTACTTACCTATATCTATAGAGAAAATAAAAATTTTTAATATATGAGAGCAATTACAAGACCCTCGATATCTTTGTTTAAGCTCGACTTCCCTTCTATATCCTTTTATATAAATTCAAAGAATTTTTCTCTCAACTCTTTCTAGATCCATTAGAAATAAACACTCAAGTATTTACCTCTCCCTCTAATAAAGACCTTGAGACTCTATTAATAGGAATAGAATTCTAATCCTCCTACGATTCTTTCTACTTGAATCCTTAAATAAAATTTAAATCCTAATCCATAAAAAAATTTAAATTTAATTAAAGCTATTTTTAGATAATTAGAATATTTTAAAAACACTTATCAAGCCTAACCCATTTTAATTCTAGCAGCGTTTGAACCAAAATTGCTGCACCGATCCGATACTGACATGCGCATAGTATATAATAACAGTCAACTTTTGACTTCTATTATGACTGAGAATACTGACATGCCGACCAAATGCTTCCTCCTCCATTGAAGTTAAAGTCAACGCTGAGTCCGTAGCTTCCCTCCCTCACATTTTGGGCTAAACACAAGTTACTTGTGCGGTGGTGAGCAAGGTGGCTAAGTTGACAAGGACAGTGTAAGCCTGAGACTAACATGTTTTCTAGCTCCAAGACGCAGGCTTGCCAATGCAATCCACATAAGTGCGGGCGGGATATGATATTATTGTGGATCTCATGAGAAGGTGGTGCATTCATACACATCCGATGCGATTTCCTCATCGCTTAGATACATGGCTTTCATAGTATGCATACTAGCTAGTGCCTTCTCTCCCCCCTCCCCGCCCCCTCTCCAACCCTCTTTTCTCTGTGTAAGCTAATCCTTCTCTCCGTGTTCACGTTCATGTGTTATCGAAACTCGTCAGACTCATTCTCTGGTAACCAACTTGGTCTGATGTGATTCTTCTGCATGCTTTGTAGTGAGGGAGAGAGAGGAAGAGAATGGACAGAAGAGTGCTATTTTTGTTTCTTGTGCTGATGAGCATCTGCCTTGGTCGGAAGTCCTGTCCGGTGCAAGCGAAGCCTCGCCGGATTCTCCTCGATACCGACATGGATACCGACGATTTCTTCGCACTCGTGTACCTGTTGAAGCAGAGCCGATCCCAGTTCGACCTCAAGGTATGACTAGTGAATTGCTGATTCCAGTGCTCATTTTGGACTGCTCTTGGTTTCTTCTTCTCTGGGTATAATGTTCGGTAAAACGTAAGGTTCGATCCGAATGACTGGTGTATCTCCTCTCCAGTAATAGCTTGCATTCGCATTCCCCCAAACGAAGAAAATAGAAGTCAGCTCACAGCATCAACATCGGAGAATCACTTTGCTATCAAGGTTTTTCTTGGTGTTCCTTGTGTGTTTTGGTAGGTGAAGGTTTTGTTCCCGTTCTTTCGCAGAAAACAAAAAGAGAAGATGCTTCTCCAGTTGGTGATGTGCTCGAGAATGCTATCATTCTATTCTTTTGGACATGGTCAAAAGCAGATTCTTAATACAAAACCTGCACTTTGTATTTTTACGTTCACCAATATCCCCCCCTGCATTTAATATATTGTATGGATTGTAGCTAAGGGAAAGCTCAAGTTAAACTATGATAATTCTGTGTCACTCCCACTTGTCTATGTTGGTATTGCGACTACTGTTCTCCAATTTTGATATTAGGCTTTGCCTACTTCTTATCTAAGAAGAATAAGAAACATGATATGCTTCATTTCAGGCTGTTACGATTAGTGCCAATGCATGGACAGATGCTGCGCATGCTGTCAATCATGTGTACGATATTCTTTACATGATGGGCAGAGATGACATTTATGTCGGAGTTGGAGGTGATGGTGGAATCTTGGATGATGGTACCATACTTGCAGATGTTGGCGGCTATCTTCCTCTGATCGAACAGGTACCGAGAAACTCTTAACCTTTTCATTTCATACATGTACATTTACCTATCACAATCACACTAACTTTATGACTAATCATACAATTAGTTGGAGCCAAGTGAGGTAAATATCTAATTTATTAAATGATGAATCCTCTTTTGTCGTAAAATGTATATCCTAACTTATTTTAAGCTAAGATAAGATATCAAAGTCGTAAAATGTATATCCTAATTTATTTTAAGCTAAGATAAGACGTAAAGACACATCGATGATTGATAGGCCGGTGGAAGATGAGGATGGCATCAAGTCATCATGCCCTTTATGCCCTGAGCGACATAGATATTACAATGGGGACAAAGGGTATGGGATGATCCCGCGAGAGTGATCTAACCCTCAAAATATTAGAAAATAAATATGCTATGGAGAATTAATAAAGAGCTTATTTTTAGCAAGAGCAATTTGCATATAAAAATCTTTAACTTGGGTAATCACCTTTAGTGACCAAACCGGCCCTTTAACTATCATAACCATCATCTTTATTAGCACGATAAGTGCCCTCCTTAAACTTATAAGGACTTAGAGTGGAGTTCCAACTCAAATAATCATAATTGCGGTAGCAATCTTAGCAACCAAATTAGGATGGAATAACTAATTTTAAATATGTCAATTCCATTCATTTTTTTTGGATTAAATCAGTAACAATATTAAAATTACTAATTTCATTTATATTAAAAAAAATATTTGTAATTCCTGGGTGCCGCACAAGAATAAATAGTTAACAAGCCATGAGATCTTTATCTAGAATAATTATCTAATGTTAATAAGATAAAACTTACGACTTACCATTAACACGATAATACTTTCTCCCAAACCCATCCAATCAAGTGTTTTAAATGGGAAAACTCTCTAACATATAATTCATATCATCCATCGGTATGCTCAGGGAAATCCTAAGACTTGAGATAAAAAGTAGGAGGGAGAGAATCACAAACATTTCCTCACACTAGCTACTAAAAGGGGATAAAATCTCATCATGATCCATTCATGTCCTATTTTGGTCCATTTGAAATCCTAGATATAACATTCTATCTCATATGTATCACCACAACTCTAAAATTTTTTGGTATAGCAATATCCTAGTTCAAGCCATTTAGTTTTCACTTAGTTACTCACCACTTAAAATTAAGTTGCTCGTTGAGGGCTTGAAGCTTCTTATTAAGAATTTAAATATTCACAATATCCAAATTAGAGACCTCCAACTTAGAAATATCATGAGAGTTTTATCGATGACAAATTCTAAATTGCCTATATAAGTTCCATCCCATTTAAAACTCTTTATTCAAGTGACAAAGGTTCTCCTTCTAACCAACTCTTCTAGCTCGTTATAGTCAATCCAATAAGATTAAATCTAAATATATATTTAGAGACCCTATTCTTGATATTATGATTGACATTAATAAGTCGAATTATCATAAGTGACTTTCTGTAGTAAAAAATAACGAGAGTCATGCACCATTAGCCACAACATTATCAAAATACAAAAATAATGTGAAAAAAAGATACCAATATTTTATTATGCAAGTATAGCAATATTCTAAAAGACTCGATTTAATTAGATTAACAAAGAAGATAAAATTATTGAAAGCCAAAATAGAATTAGTAATTTTAAAAGGTCTCCCTTCAGGTTTCTATTGAAGAGCGAGGACAAACAACTAAGATTGTCATATATAAACCAAGGGAAATCAATAGTAGTAGTCAAGGAATTTTACATAAAACATTCACCACTATACTAATAGAGTAATATATTATTTATTTCAAAAGCACATTAGTTTATCAAGTTGATCAATTATTTTCATCATTAAAATTTAGGATTCAATAATATTTCTTTTTTGATGATGATAATCGAGTGATGATAAAGTCTTAACAAAACTATCTCTATCTATATGCCAAAATATAAGATTATATCATAAGTATCAAAATACATCAAGTCGAAAAAATATTCAATAAAACATAATTTGATAAGAACCATGATGACATAAAGGATTGAAATTATGATGTTATGGTACTATGATAGGGTTTTAACAAGACTTTTGTTGTCTATATATCATAAAAATATGAGATTTAGTTTGATAGTATCATAAGCCTCAAATTGTATCTAGTAAAAAATATTATCAAGTGAAACATAACTTGAATGCAATTTTATAAGTATTTTAATATTTAAGGATCTTATAATTTGTTTGTCATTATATTCATTGTATTTATTTAGATATCTTTTTTCCCTTTGTTATCAGCAAAAAGAAAGGAGTATATGAGTTATAAATACAAAAGAATCACAAATAAAAATAAATCACAAGCCATGAACATTGAGAAGTTAAGAAAAAGATAAGTCATAAAATCTAGCATAGATCATGATCTATTTGGTTAAATCTCCCCCTTAGTCATCAATAAAAAATATAATTTACTACTTCTCCTTTTTCATTGACAAAAAAATTTAAAAAATAAAATATAAGATGATCATCATAGTATGTCAAACACTATACTCCCCCTAAATAATTAATATTGAGTGACAACTTTTTCATGTTATAATTATTACTTATTTCATCATCAAAATGCTTCTTATATCATGAAAATAAATATATAAGTTATCCTTTTTACAATCATAATATTTTCTTAAAATCCTTAACATAATCTTAAGCACAAAATGTTCAAGTGCTTTGAGGTATTGTATATTTGAGAATCTTTAATCTCTAAAATAAAAAAAAAGTTGTGCTTAGTAAATCCATTAAAAGCAATATTAGCAACTTTATACCCATAAATATTTTCAATGTGGAATATTTTTTAAAATATTTGTAAAACTTGATAAAATAATTTGTTCTCACATTTAATGAAAAATGGATCATAGAATATTTATTATATTTGTCTACAACAAGTATATATTACTTTTTATAATCAAATTATTTATGTTGTATGAACTAACAAGCCTTTTAATGATGTATTGTTAATTTTTTTTTTGTGAATATACTTAGAGAAACCTCTACACAATATAATTGATTTTTGCATGTTCATGTATTTATGTCATAAAGTTGGATGTGTTATCATTACCAATAATTTTTTCTTTATACTTCTCATTGACATCTTTCATTTTGGCTAATGATATTTGAGATATATATATAGAATCTTCGATCATATGCTTTGAGCTTTCATTTTCAATGTATTTTCTTGTGCTCCACTTAGAGTATATACCTGCAAAAGAGAAAAGATTGATTTTGGTACTCATTTAACTTTAGATCTTTAATGTTAAAATTATCTTCTTGCCTTTAGACTTTGGATTTAAAACAGTTCCTTTGGGAACCCAAATATATTTTGTAACTTTTTTTTAAATAACAAAAATAAACAAAGTGATCAAAATTTTTATAAAAAATATATTTAATTCTAAAATATGTATGAGTATACAATATAGGTCATTTTATAAACTTGGTTAGTTTACGATACATGCTATTATTTTGTGTAAAACCAACTCCCTTTTTTTTGCAAATGCAATACCTTAGTAAGAATCATATCAAGGGACTTATTTCGTACTTCAAAATTTTTCAATGTTTATCATAAAAAAATATATTTTTAAGTGATTCTATTATATCATTACTATTAGTTGAGTCTTTCAAGTAATTTTTTAATTTTCATTCATGAAAAGTAAGTCTTTTTTTTTAATATTTTCTAAAGTATGCAAATCTATTGATTTTTGAAATAATTTCTTTTTAAGTTCAAGATGAGATGATTCTACGTTTTCACATTTAATACAAGGAATAAAAATTTTTGAGTTACACTTGTATCAAACTAATAAGTAAAGCATGATTCTTTTTCAACGAACTATATTTTTTATTAATCTTATTAAGTTCATTATATAAGTTATGAAATGCTTTAAGTAGTTTATCATATGATAATAAGGTTTTGGGAGATTTTATTACCTTATTAACAAAAGATATTAAGGCATAATTTGTCATTGATTTTTTATTAATTTAGTTTTTTCACTTACTTGATTCATCACATGTTATTTTAAGCATTTTCTTTTTATTTTGGATGATGACTTATTCTTCAACTATGGATATTTATTTTTGAAATATCTTTACTTTTTTACATTTATAATATATAATTGTATCTTTGTTAGGTTCCCTTTTAGTCTTATTTTCTCTTCATGCTTAATTTATCTTGTTTTTACTCATAAAATTTTTAAATCTTTTATAGGAAGGATCATGTTTTCATCATCATAGTTTGAGCTTTCGCTTGAGTAATTTTTTACAATTTAAGAGTAATTTTTTTTTCTTTAGTAGATTTTTTTCTTCTTTATCATGAGCTTTGTATGTCATTTCATAGGTTATTAAATATCCTATAAGTTTTTTAAGAAAAAGGTTATTTAAATTTTGGCTTCTTGGATTGTTTTTTCTTTGAATCTCAACTGTTAGGAAAAGACATTAAAATCTTGCTTCCTAATTCAAGATTAATATAACCTTTCTAAATACTTTCAATTCATTGATAACATTTGTAAAATAGGTGTACAAGGATTCCATTGACAACAATCTTGCTCACCAAGTGCATACCAATTTACTTGACGTCATTTTAAATAACTCATAATTATGAATAAGAAGATTAATTTTAGATTAGTTTATTTTATTAGTTTCTTCATTTGTGACTTTAAGGATATGTCATATATCATATGCAGTGTCACAAGTAGAAACTCGATTAAAAGTAGGATAATTTATAGTGATTTGGTCTTTCTGAACTACGTTCATTCTTGATTCCTCTTCTCTCGAGGTCATCAGCTTTCACTACTGATCTTGCTTCTAACGAGTAATGATTAATAACCTTTCTCCTTTTTCGAGCTTAGGAAAGGACCTTTACACTTACTTTTTTATAATAGATCTTTTGCCTCATACTATTTAGTATCGTCACTAAACTCAAGAAGGAGGAAGAGACTCAAACAATATCCAAAAAGAGAGTTACATTACTTTATAAACTCAAGAATGAATGCTTCATCAATCAAGCTTGAGTGAGATATTTTTAGGCCTCAAAAGGCTTAAAAATAGAATATTTTTTTTTTAATATATGAAATTTCAGTATATGTGTGGTACTACTGTTGACACTAGGTAATACTACCTTTGCGATTTTTGACTTCGGAGGTACCACCGTCATCTTAGGTGGTACTACCGTTGAAAATGTTGACAAAGCATAGTTTGTACTTATCGATTGACTCAGGTGGTATCATTGCCTTGGACTAGTGGTGCCACTACCCTAGCTTTATTTAGGCCATTGGTTAAGCTATCTAATGGGCCTAATTCGATCATACTTTAAGCCTAATGGCTTTCATAACAAGTGAACTTTATTTTAGCCCAATATTTACCCAAAATGATCTCGATCAAGACCTTAACTTATCAACAACTCATCCAACATATCTTCAAAGCTTTCGATATATTATCTACTCTTCCGTCATGTCGTTCGATATTTTAGCACATTGTTCGAATCTTCAATATATCACCTTATCCTTTGGCATATTGGCTCATTACAATGATATATCGACTTTTTCATAATATCTAATTTTTTAACATAATATTCGATCTTTGGCAGGTCAACCAATCCTTTGCTTTAATGTCCAATTCCGACATAACAATCTTCTAGCACAACATCTGATTCTCTACCTTGACATTTGATCATTCAGTGGTCTGAATTCATGATCAAAGTATTTCTTATATTATTTATCTTAAAAGCATATTAGTTCATCAAACTCATCAATTGATTTTATCATCAAAATTTGAGATTCAACGATTCTATTTCGAATATAACTTTTGTTGCCTAACTTTGTCACCAATTATGCCACACCCAAAATATATAATATAGCTAACCATTCAAATTGGGTTTTTTTCCTCAACCAAAACCTTGGGGGTGAGGACTTACCATCAAACTCTATCAAACTTGCCATGAAACCCCCGACAACATAACCTCGTTGATATTGATAGACATTCTAAAACCTATTACCGTTGTTTGAAACCTCGGTTACACGATGGTGGAAGCAAAACCTTGGTTTCTAATGTTGACTATTTTGCTTAGTTTCGTTCTGAATTTGGACAGTTATCGATGGTTCTGATGCTTTGTGACTTGTGCAAGCATACATGTCCCGAGTGTTGAGCTCCAGGTACTAATGGTAATTCGATCCCCCAGGGCTTGTCAACAGCAGGTGATTGCCGTTATCGACAGGCTATTCCAGTGGGTGTTTGTGGGAGACTAGATATCAACACTAACTATGGCTTGAGAAGGAGCTTCCTTCCTCAGGTACAAAATCCACTCCTACCCATCAACCCTTACGAAGGTTTGGATGGCTCACAATGTTCCATGGTGGTGACCAGGGTGAAAGGAGATACATTCCTCTTCAGCAGCCCACAGCTCAACAAGTGATGATCGATACTGTATCTGCCGGCCGCACCACTTTGTTTGTGATTGGATCTCACACAAACGTTGCTCTATTTCTCATGACTAACCCACATCTGAAGACAAATATCGAACACATCTACAGCATGGGTGGTGGTGTGAGATCAAAGAACCCCACAGGCTGTTGCCCACCGGATGCAGCCAACCCTTCTTGCAAGCCTCGGCAGTGTGGTGACCGCGGGAACCTGTTCACAGCGTACACCAGCAATCCGTATGCAGAGTTCAATATGTTTGCAGATCCTTTTGCCGCATACCAGGTGCAATGATAGCGTACACCCCATGCATTGACATGGATGGATTTGCTATGGCCATCTATGCACATTATGGCAACTAATATTTCCCGCATTGAGGCATATGCAGGTCCTCCATTCTGGGATTCCAGTTATCCTCGTCCCACTTGACGCAACCAACAGCATCCCCGTAAGTAAGGAGTTCATCGATGCATTCGAGCAACAGCAAGAGACATTCGAGGCACAATACTGCTTCAGATCTCTTGAGCTAACCCGTGATACCTGGTTCGGCGATCAGTTTTACACAGTAAGCTCCACATGCATCTTTGGCATGCAGTGTCAGTACCAGCTGGCTGGCACTTGTTTCTGATGATTGACAAGAGTCTTGTCATTTCGATTGGATTCTGTACGCAGAGCTATTTCATGTGGGACTCGTTTCTTTCTGGTGTAGCCATATCGATCATGCAGCATGCCGATAGCTATCTTGGAGAAAACGAATTTGCCGAGATGGAGTATCTCAACATAACCGTAGTTACTTCGAACGAACCTTACGGTGTAAACGACGGCTCAAACCCTTTGTTCGATGGACGCGCCGTCCCCAAGTTTAATCTGCAGAAAGCCGGAGTGCACAGTGGCCATGTTCAAACTGGACCGCAGGATCCGTTCTGCTTTGTGAAGGGAGGTGACAAAGGGAAATGCCAGGTACTCATCAACATCCACTTTGTCTGTGTATTGAATCTTTAAAATGAAACTGTCCATGAATTGGAAAATTGATAGAATCAAGTCTTCTTCATTACATTGGATGCTTGTAAGATTTGCCAGAAAAATCAAATATGTGTCTATTTTATCATCTAGACAATTGCACAGGACGTGAAGGTATGCTTGGCTGTGTTCAAAATCATAGTTACAGTAATTACTATGTAAAACTGAGAGCGGCATTCCACCCTTTGTACTACCGCAACTTAACTGGTGGTAGTAATTTAAGATGGGATGTGTCATACAGGACGGATACACCAAGGAAGTAACTAACTCGGAAGCAGTTCAAGTGCTGGTTGCACAGAGAGCAAGACCTAATCGAGATGTTCACAGCCCAATGAACAGGCAATTCTTCAAGAGTTTTCTGGATGTAAGTGTTGGATTGTTCATGTGAAGTGCACCACTTTGTGGATATATATATATATATGTATATGCCTTGTCTGTGTTACTAGAAGTCAATCACTTTAGCTTTTATTTGTATGTAAATGTTCAGAAAATTCCTTGTATTGCAGATTACTTTCTTCATGTAAGTATACAGAGCAGTAACAGCTATATATTATTGTGAGATGCAGGTCCTTAATCTCCATCACCAATCCGGGCGTTTCAACCTTACCACACAGTTCCCTTATTACAGAGAGATTTTGTACAAGCCAAATTTTGCAAACCAGACAAGGGGAAGGCCTGTCATTTTTGACATGGACATGAGTGCTGGGGACTTCCTTGCACTAATATATCTGCTCAAAGCCCCTCTGGAGATGATAGACCTCAAGGTATAGCTGTTGAAACCCTATTTTATTTCTAGTTGTGTTGAGGTCCCAATTTTCTCTGGTGCTTCATTCAGTTGACCCTTCAATTATGGTGTTAAAAACAACATGAATGACAAATCTTCCCACCCAAGTAGGAAGACGCTGGGATGATCAGAAACTTCTATTTCTTCCATCAAGCTCTAGTTTACTTTTACGTTAAACTGTTAGATCGTGGACTAGACTTGATATATATCATTCACTTTCTCACGGTCTCGATATTTATCAGCATGGGATTATTCTCTTAGTTATCTTTTTTAATCTCTCCATACACATGAATATCTTTTAACATTCTCCTCAATTGTCTCCTCCTGACTTGTAGTAGGTTAGTTGGTGCAACCAACTCTATCTCTCTTTAATCATTTTTATTTTTTACTTGTAGGGTAGGTGGTGCAATCAACTTTGTCATTTTTTTTAATCACTCTTATTTTTTTATCATTCAGATTTTATCTTTTTTTCTTTTTCAATCATCATTTTTTTTACTAACTCACTCTTTTTGTTTATAAACCGTGACTCTGATATCATATTAAAAATCTAAAAACTTAAATTATTAAATTATATGCTAAATATATATCATTCGACTCTTTCATTATCTCAATATTTATCAATGTGGGAATATTTTCTTAGCTTTATTTTTCAATCTCTTCTTACACATAAGTATCTTCCAATACACAGAATATGAGAGAAGATTTTTAATTAGTTCCAGTTTAGGCTTAAATACTTTTTTTTTTTTTTTAAACTAGTGATTCAGATTCATCGGATTATGAGATAGTTATCTGATTGAGTTGTTTTATGACATACGGTATTGTTTTGAGCACAGTGAAGGAAATCTGAATGACTATTCATGAATGACTATAATGATATTAGGACATCGATTCTGGGCTATGATGTCTACTTAAGGATGCCATTTTAAGCCTACTTAAGGATGCCATTTTAAGCTTAAATGAAAAGGATGAGGATGAGACATCATGAGAGAAAGATTGTCATATCCTAAGATTTCTTTTGGAAGAAGCATGATTTGGTTTATAACAAGTAGATGAGTCTGCTATAATTGAATTAGATAAATCTTTTGGATCAAGATCCCATTCATTGTATGATCCGATGACTTCTCTTACCGCTTCTGTTGTTTTAATCACAGGGAATATTGGTGAGCGGCAACGGCTGGGCAACTGCTGCAACAATAGACGTCGTGTATGATATACTACACATGATGGGGCGTGATGACATCCCTGTTGGTCTGGGCCACGTCAATGCGTTAGGAACTCCGATCCTTGGCTGCAAATACGTCAAGGCTGTTCCTCACGGCAGTGGCGGGCTTCTCGACTCCGATACGCTCTTTGGGCTCGCTCGTACGTTGCCTCGGAGTCCCAGGAGGTAGATTGCAGTCACTCACTTTTGAGATCAAGGAAACTTTTTACATCTCCCATCAACAAGCTAAATGCATCGGCTTCACCATTTCTCCAGGTATACAGCTGAGAAATCCGCCGTGCAGTTTGGAGCTCCAAGAAACGATGATCGCCGTGCACTCGGACAGGCATCAGCTCTGGAAGTTTGGCAGTCCATCTCGAAGTCACTGCGGCCAAGGCATAGTAAGATCACTGTGCTGACGAGTGGACCTCTTACTAACTTAGCCAGCATCCTCGATGTGGATAAGAGCGGAAACAAGGTCATCCAGGTCAGAATGAATACGTCATCCTGATGGTCGTAACATTAGCTTTGTATAATGTCAAGCAAATCAAACTGTGTTGAGTTTGCATCGATTGCAGAATGTTTATGTAGTTGGTGGGCAAGTCATTGACGGGAAAGACAAGGCAGGAAATGTCTTCAGTGTTCCCACAAACAAATTTGCTGAGTTCAACATGTTCCTTGACCCTTTAGCTGCAAAGATGGTTATGGAGTCGAACCTGACGATCACACTTATTCCTCTCAATGCTCAGCAGAAGGTGATTTCCTTCAACAGGATCCTGCAAACTTTGCAACTTGCAGAGAAGACTCCTGAATCAACTTTTGCACATCAATTGCTGTCGTTGCTGTACCAGTTGCAGCGGAAGCAACCAAAACTGTACCATCATATGGTAGTGTTCTTGCACCTGTTGACATTGCAAGTGTATATTGCCTCTGAAGAGTGCATGTTATTCTTGTTTCTGTATCAATGCTTACTGTTACCAGTTTTTCTTGTTCTGCAGGAAATATTTCTAGGGGAACTCCTGGGTGCAGTTTTCTTGGTTGATCATTCTAAGCTAAACCCAGTCATGCAAATAAAACCCATCAGGGTTTTAACTGGAAATCTGAGCCAGGATGGGCAGATTACAGTAGATAAATGTGGGAAATCGGTCAACATATTGGATTCTTTTGATAGTGAAGCATACTACAATTTGTTTGCAGATTTATTAGGTGACAAGCGGCAGTCTGCTGTGATTGGCAGCTTCGACGAACAGAAGAAAATGTGGAGCAAACCCCGATGAGGACGATACCAGCGGAGGTCATTTTTCTTAGGCAAGTGCGACAGAAAAGAGAACAATATTCGTTGTAGATATCCATATATAGGACATATGGGCATTCATGAATTGCCTTCCGGTTCCAAATAGATCCACAGAAGCCATCTTTCGATCTGCCATATATTTGAAAGCAAGTATTCCCTGTGGCCTAAAAATCTAAAGCAGCCATTAAATACAACAAATAAAGAGATATATTCCACAGATTAGTGTTCTCTTCTTTGTAATGGAGATGCATGCTTATCTTTCTTTCTTGATATGCTATTTTTTTTAAAAAAAAATTCCAGGATCCTAGGTTCATGATGAAGAAGGAGATCAGTAGAAGAATCCTAGAGAGTGGGTATTTGTTCTTAATAATCATCTTATTTAATTCTTTATAGTCTATACATAATCATATTGTCGTATTCTTTTTCTTTATAAATAGGATTTGTGCTCCTAAGTGAAAAGTTAGGACGAATGAATCATTTATCAAGGATCTCCTATAATTATATCTTTAACTCCTTTGGTTCTAGTGGAGTCATTCTATAAGATGCTTTGGAAATAGGTTTAGTATCCGACATTAAGTCTATGATAAACTCAATCTCCTTGTCCGATGGTATTCTAGGGAGATTCTTTTGAAACACATGAAGGAATTCTTTCACAATTGACATATCCTTTGGCTTCACCTACGGTTCCACCATAGTATAAATCATATTTATCAAATATTTTGTACTTCCACTATTTAAAAGTTTTCGTGCTTTCATTGTTAAGATAAAAGGGATTAATATCTTTTTTTCATAACTAACAAATATAAATTCTACTAACCTTAGAGGTTGAAATACTATCATCTTCTTATTATAGTCAATGAAAACATAATATTTAGATAACTAGTACATGCCCAATATAATATCAAGATATTGCATGTTCAATATTATCACATCTGTGATTAATTCTTTATCGACCATCCGAGGACAAGACCCCAATCCATAACCTAAATACATTATATCTCTAGATAGAACAATTATGTAATACATCACATCTAATGCTTAAGTAAGTTTGCCTAGTTTTTCCACAGAAGCAAGTGATGCAAAATAATGTGTGATGCTAAAATTAATTAATGCATGCAAGGAAATATCATAAATAAATATCTTACCTAAAATAATCGACGGGCTATCCTTTACTTCTGTCTTGATTACCTAAAATATCTTACGTAGACTTTTTACTTATTATTATTATTGATATTTTTTCACTTTACGTTACATATATTATGATGTTCATGGATTTGTGTAATGAGAATTAGATTATGATGATGAATCGATACCTTTAAACACAGACATTAAATAATCCAAATCGTAGGTTACTTGAGAGGGACATCAAGATAACCATACAGATTGGTGTCATGTATACTCATCCATATGATGGAGGCAACTGGTCTCATGGTTGCTCGTGTGGGGATATTAGGGATACAGTGCAGGTGCTCATTTGGAGAATAAGTTCACTAATTGATCCGCTCACAGAATGCTGGATGGTTAATAATATCTTATTGTCAAACAACAATTTTATGGTCCTAGTTATGTGTCTGGTCCTTAGACTTGAGACACTAATGATACCCTATATGAGTACTCCACTCTTTAATACTAGACTTATAGGTTTGGATGTTCCAGATCTAGTATAGTTGGTCATCGGGAGTAGATGAAAAGGTGGAGACCTATAAAGCAAGGCTAGTGGCTAAGGGGTATCGTCAAAGGCAATGTGTTGACTATGATAAAACCTTCTCACCTATAGCTATACTGAAGTCCATCCACTATGACTATGAGATCTAGCATGATACAACCTGAGGGATTTGTGTCTAAGGAGAGCCCAAATAAGATGTGCAAATTGCTTAGGTCCATTTATGGACTAAAGCTTTCCAAAGTTAGAACATAAGATTTGATGAGGCAATCAGATTTTATGATTTCGTTAAGAATGAAGATAAGACTTATGTGTACAGGAAGGTAAGTGGAGTGTTATCACATTTTTGATGTTATACGTGGATGATATCACAATCATTGAGAATGATATAGGAACACTCTCCATAGTAAAGGCTTGGCTATCTAAATATTTCTCCATGAAAGATTTAGGGGAAGCATCCTATTGTTGAATCTCGGATTTTGATGATGAAACTAATTGATTGTGTTTAGATGTTTAACTGTATTTTGAGTGATGCAGGTCTACTCGATCAAGATTAGACAATTGACGCAGGAGGAATTGACGTTGCGCCGGAGGAGATCACGTTAGGATATTGGACGGTAGAAGGCTTCGGACGTTGAGCATTGGGCCAAGGAGAGCGGAATTGTGCCAAGGATATTGGGGTTGCGGAGGTCAACCGTTGATTGGGCAACAAGCCGCAAGAGAAGACGATACGCTGAAGAATCGGACGAAGCGCCAACCAATGAAGTGCCGGGCAACAGAATGTCAATTCGCGTTGTAATAATTGTCTAGATCGGAGTAGAGTTTTTGGCTTGTGTGTGCAGGATTAACTATGATAACGATGAAGAAATAAAGTGAAACAAAGTGCCGGAGTCAAGCGCGAAGGATTCGTTAGGAGTTCGACGGAAGTCCAAAGGTTCATCGGGAATGTTGCCTGAACTAGCCGAGAATGAGTAGGGAGCTTGCCGAAGGGTTTTTCAAGCTCGCCGGAAGGTTCGTTGGAAGTTCGCGGAGCTCGCCGAGAAAAATCGGAGCTTGCCGAAGAAGCTCGTCGAAACTCGCCAAGATCAAATCGTGAAGTCTAGGAGCTTGCCGGGAGTCCGCAGAATGGTTTCCGAGAGTTTGTCGGAAGACCGCCGAAAGTTCACTGGAAGCTCACCGGAAGAAGTCTTGACTTGCGGACTCTGTAATAGCTTAGGAAATGTCTTTAAATTCATAGTTAACATGTTAATTAGGGTTAGGATTATGTGTTAATCCTATAACCCAAGTATGGGCCAATTGGGCCCGACATCGGATTGGTTTGGGCCAAGTTTAGAGCCCAAACAATGAGCTGAAATAGTCTAGGCGGTGGCACCGCCAGACTAGGCGGTGGCACCGCCCAGAACCCGAAAGTTCGCGCGGTTGTACCGCCGGACTGGGCCGTGGCACCGCCCAACACCCAAGAGGTCCGACGGTGGCACCGCCAGACCCAAGCGGTGGCACCGCCCAGGTCCCGAGAAGGCAGGCGGCAACATCGCTGCCTCGGGCGGTGACACCGCCAGTACACTATCAGTGTCAGACACTGACAGGCGATGGCACCGCCAGCTTCGGGAACCCAAGAGAATTCAAAATTTGGAGTCCAAATTTGAATCCTCTTGGGGTCTATAAATACCCCTCAATTCTCAATCGAGGATACACCTTTTGAGAAGTTAGAAATTGAGAAAAGCTTTAGCAAAAGTCTTATTTTCAATAGCTTAAGTGTTTACCTCCCTCTTTCTCTTTGAAAA
>LVTN01000370.1:184638-214343 GCA_001649415.1 Musa itinerans
TGGAGCATCTCCGGTACCGCGGTGGGGGGCCGCTCCACGAGGGACCAGAAGAATATAGAAGGTCGCAGGCCTATCATAAATGCCTACATTAACAGAGAGGGGTGAGCGTTCGGCAACCCCCGATCTCCGTGGCAAAGTGATTTACAAAATGAGAGAGAGGCTCGTCGTCCCTTTGGTTAAGTCCGAGGAGCAGTGTGACGGACGGCTTCGGCCGGGCGTAAGCTAGGAAGTTAAGCTCAAAGTCTCTGGCGAGCTGATTAAAGAAGTGATCATCCCGGCCTTCAGGCCGCTATACCATGCGCGGGCTGGCCCCCTCAGAGTCGTAGGAAATGCCCTACACATCAAAGCGTCTGAGGTTTTGTATAGGGCCATTTGGGCTTGGAAGGCAGCTACATGGTCCGCTGGGTCGGTGGCGCCGTCGTATGCGTCGAGAGAGGGGAGCCGGAAGTTCGGGGGGATTGACTGATCTTGTATCTCGAGCGCGAACGGAGATCCTCGGTGCGCGTCCTCCCCAAGCTCTTCTTTGGACTTACGAACCTCCCTCTGTACTTCGTCGAGTCGCTGGCTAATTAAGCGCAGCTGGGCTCGAAGGGAGTACGTCGAATCTGGAGATAACACCTCGGGCTCCGAGCGGCCGGTCGGGTTTCCCATCGCTCGATCCTTGAATGGGGCCGATCGGACCCGAGGCGATGCGGGGAGCTCCGGAGGTACCGTGTGAGCCCGAGCGAGCGGCTCCTGTTGTCGCAGTGGTTGGATCGTAGGGGGTTGCGTCGGATAAGAAATGAACGGGATAATGGTCTGCACCATCCCGGTCAAAGCACGGACTTGATGAGCGAGGTCCTGAAAGGCCTCGGACGATATAGGCGACGGGTCGGTTGGGGCGCCTTCGGGTGGCGATAATCTTGGGTCGTTGAATAACCACCAATAGCGCTCTGAGGTTGCGGCGGGGTGCTCAACTCGGGGCTCATCATGCGGGGGGCGCTCCCTTGGAGCCTCGATCGGGTGTGACCCCTCAACTGTGGGCTCATCTGGGTCGATCTGCTGATTCCTTGATATTTATGCCCTCCTTCTAGCGCCAATCTATTGGTGTCAACACCTTTATGCCATACGGGTCGAGGCCGACATGGCTAGGTTCGGGCCTGAAGGAGTGGAGATCGTCTAGAGCGTCCCTTGAGACTACTGAGGTAGCCGATCGCGTCGGTCCGATTACGATGGGCTCTCTGGTTTCTCCGGGAGGGGGCTCCTCGCCTGGGCGTACGAAGGGAGACACCCCGTCTTCGTACCTGCACACAGGTCGGGTCGGGAGAGCTCAGCCCGACCCCTCCGATGATCAAGTCAGTTGATAGTCTGAGGGGGTTTTTCTTATTTTCTCCTCCCTTTTCCTCCCCAACACGAGGGTTTTTATAGGGAAGGCCACAGTTTCCTGATGTGCCCGCTTGCAGGGAACGGGGTTGTACCTTTGGTAGCGAAGGGTTTTTCAAGCTCGCCGGAAGGTTCGTTGGAAGTTCACGGAGCTCGCCAAGAAAGATCGGAGCTTGCCAAAGAAGCTCGTTGGAACTCGCCAAGATCAAATCGTGAAGTCTAGGAGCTTGCTGGGAGTCTGTAGAATGGTTTCTGAGAGTTTGTCGGAAGACCACCAGAAGTTCGCCGGAAGCTCACCGGAAGAAGTCTTGACTTACGGATTCTGTAATAGCTTAGGAAAAGTCTTTAAATTCATAGTTAGCATGTTAATTAGGGTTAGGATTAGGTGTTAATCCTATAACCCAAGTAGGGGCCAATTGGGCCCGACATCGGACTGGTTTGGGCCAAGTTTGGAGCCCAAACAATGAGCTGAAATAGTCTAGGCAGTGGCACTGCCCAAGTCCTGAGAAGGCAGGCGGTGGCATCGCTGCCTTGGGCGGTGACACCGCTAGTACATTGTCAGTGTTAGACACTGACAGGCGGTGGCACCGCCAGCTTCGAGAACCCAAGAGAATTCAAAATTTGGAGCCCAAATTTGAATCCTCTTGGGGTCTATAAATACCCCTCAATTCTCAGCAGAGAATACAACCTTTGGAGAAGTTAGAAATTGAGATAAAGCCTTAGCAAAGTCTTTAGCAAGTCTTGTTTTCAATATCTTAAGTGTTCACCTCCCTCCTTCTCTTTGAAAATTTGTAAGAGTGTAAACCACTTGTAAAATATTGTAAGAGGGGTCTTTGTCCTTCCTCTTCAAAGTGATTTGCTAGTGAAAGTTGGGAGCCTCATCGAAGAAGGCTTCGCAAGTGGATGTAGGTCATTTGACCGAACCACTTTAAATTGGTGTGTTCCTTGAATGTGTGAGTGTTTACTCTTTTGAAACCGTTATTTACATAGCAGCAAGTTTTCAGTTTTCATCTTCTCACTTTACTCAAGCTGCTTTCACCAAGTCATTCATTCTCGAATCGAAATCTCTATGCATTTACAAAATCAAGTTTAAAACTTACGAGTTTTAATTCGCTACACTAATTCACCCCCCTCTCTTAGTGCCGCTCTGGTACTAACACCTATATCTTGAGGATTCAGATCTTTAGAGATAGATCTACGAGGATGCTTGGCTTGTTCCAATCTAATTATATAGACACAATTGTCAAAAGGTTTAGCATGAAAAATTTCAAGAGTAGTCTCATATCGATAAGACATGGAATATCACTTTATAAGAGTATGTTCCCAAAGATGTTAGGATCGTGAAGGCACTAATAATATGCTTAGACTTCTAATGAGATCTGGGTTCCTTTGCTTGAGCAATCGTCCCGTTGTTATTGCAATATAAGAAAATTGACTCATTGCTGCTCGGCATGACTCCTAAATCTGTGATGAACTTCTTCATCCAAACTTCCTCTTTTGCTACTTATACTATAGTAATGTATCGTACCTCTATAGTCAAGTTAATAGTAGTATCTTACTTGGAACTCTTCTAGCATACTACTCTTCCATTCAGGGTAAACACATACCCTGAGTTAGACTTGTTATTATCGACATTGGATAGGAAACTCGAGTCCGTGTAGCCTTTAACTTTAAGGCTACTTCTTCCATATACTAGTAAAAGATCCTTAGTCTTTCTCAAGTAATTAAGGATATAATTTACTACATTCCAGTGTTCTATACTTGGATTTACCTAATATCTACTTGTAATACTTAGAGCATGTGTTATATCAGGCCTGATACATAGTATAGCATACATAATAGATCATATCGTTGAAGCATAGAGTATCCTATTCATGTTTATCTTTTCTTCAGAAGTTTTTGGGGACATACTTCTAGAAAACGATATTCCATGTCTCATCAGTATGAGTCATCTCTTGAAATTTTCTATGCCAAACTTTTTAACAATAGTGTATATGTACCTAGACTGAGACAAACCAAACATCCTCTTGGATCTATCTCTATAGATCTAAATCCCCAAGATGTAGGATGCTTCCCCTAATTCCTTCATGGAGAAATGTCTAGATAGCTAAGCCTTTATGGAGAGCATTGCTACATCATTCTAAATGATCAAGATGTCATCCATATATAACACCAAGAAGGTGATAGTGCTACGCTTAACTTCTTGTGTACATAAGGTTCATCTTTATTCTTAATGAATTTATAAGATCTGATCGGCTTATCAAATCTTATATTCCAACTTTAAGAAGTTTGCTTTAGTCCATAAATGAACCTAAGCAACCTACACACCTTATCTAGGCTCTTATTAGATATGAATTCCTCAGGTTGTATCATATACACTTCCTTCTTGAAGTTGCCATTGAGAAATATAGTTTTCACATCCATCTTCCAGATCTCATTGTCATAGTGTTCTACAATAGCCAACAAAATTCAGGTGGATTTCAACATGGCTATGGGTGAGAAGGTTTCATCATAGTCGATTCCTTACCTTTAACGATACCCCTTAGCCACTAACCTTGCCTTATAGGTCTCCACCTTTCCATGTACTCCGATATTCTTCTTAAAGATCAACTTATAGTCAATGGAGACCCTCAGGTGCATCAACTAGGTTTCAAACCTTGTTGGAGTACATAAAATCCATTTTGAAACTCATGGCTTCTTATCACTTCTTAGAGTCTATGCTCGTAATAGCCTTATCATAGGTCTGAGGATCAACATCCCCAATGCCTCCTCCTTTGATATATCCCACATATCTCTCAAGGGGTGGGGCACTATACCGGACCTACACAAAGTTGGAACTTACGTGCTAGGTACCTGAACAAACTCGGGTTGTGGAATGATGCTTGAGCTAGGTTCCCTAACCTTGCTCAACTCTATCACGCTTTCATTGTCTCCACCAAGAACGTGTTCCTTCTCAAGGAACACTACCCTCTTAGCAATAAAGTTTTTTGATCATCGATGTGATAGAAATAATACATATTAGTTTCCTTGGGGTATCCCATATACTTGCATTGTTCTGTTCTAGATTCCAACTTGTTAGGGTTGTATCTCCTAATGTGGGCACGATAGTCCCAAATCTTAACAATATTAAGATTGAGCTTTTTCTCTTTTTATATCTCATATGGTGTAGATACTACTACCATATGAAATTTTCTTTCTATATCTCTTTTGAAACTCAATCTCCATAATAACTCACTTGACTCATCGACTATGGATGTACGAGGCCACTACGACGTAGTCCCTAGACGATACAGGAAAATCCAATCCTTTGGACCTATTTGTCTTTAGTTACCATGTACCTATAGTCCCTTAAACATCTAATATCCCAAAGACCATATACCGGGCATGGTGTTGTCAAGCACATACGATTTCTTCTCGAGTCTCGTTCTAGTCATATTCTCCCAAAGAACTCTTTTTCTCTCAATCCGAATGACTTTGGTGAAGGATTTCTCTGAGCAAGAATACATGAGATATTTCTCTCATGATATCGAGGGCAGATGATCCTCTATCGATACTCAATAGCCTCGTAAGGTTGGCTGCTACTCTTGATGACCGGTTGTGCTAGATCTGAAACTTTCAAACCTATAAATCTAGTATCAAAGAGTGGAGTACTCATATAAGATATCCTTGATGTCTCAAGTCTAAGGATCAAGTATACCATCGGGATGACAAAATCGCTGTTTGACAATGATGTATTATCAATCATCCAACATTATGTGAGTGGATCAATTAGTGAACTTATTCTCTAATGAGCATTTGCACTGTAGCCCCAGTATCCCCACATGAGTAGTTATGAGACCAGTCGCCTCCATCATATGGACGAGTATACAACACATAAGTTTGTTTGGTTATTTCAATATCTCTCTTGAGTAACTTATGACCAGAATTATTTAATGTATATGTTTAAAAGTAAATCGGTCTCATTATCATGATCTCATCACAATCTGATTCTTATTGCACAGTTCCATGAACATCATAATATATTTATGCAACAAGTAATATAAATAAAAAAATATAATAATAATAATAAGTAAAAAGACTATGTGTCATATCATATGTGTCATCACTCACGTGATTGGCTTGTAGGGCACCTATGATTCGCCTATAAACACATACTCTAAATATTTTCGGTCATAAGTTACTTAAGAGGGACATCGAGATAGCTAGGTAGACTAGTGTGTTATATACTCATCTATATAATGTAGGCGACTGGTCTCATAGTCGCTCATATGGGGGCAACTTTGGGTACAATGCAAGTGCTCATTGGAAAATAAGTTCATTAATTGATCCACTCACGGAATGCTAATGGTTAATGATACCTCATCGTTAAACAATGGTTTTATAGTCTCAATTGTGTGTTTGATCCTTAGACTTGAGACACTAAGGATGTTCTATATGAGTACTCTGCTCTTTGATACTGGATTTATAGGTCTGGAGATTTCAGATCTAGTATAGTTTGTCATTGAGAGTGGTAGCCAACCTTACGAGGGTAATTGAGTGTCGATAGAGGATTATCTGCTCTTAGTGTCATAAGATGAATGTCCATGTGTTCTTGCTCCGACAAATCCCTAGCCAAGGTTATTTAGATTGAGAGAGGAATTTTCTAAGAGAATTCGATTAAAGCAAGACTTGAGAAGATTCCGTATGGGCCTGATAGCATCATGCTCGGTATATAGTCTTTGGGATATTAGATTGATAAGAACTATAGATACATGATAATTGAGGATAGACATGTCCAATGGATTGGATCCCCTTGTATCTTCTATGGACTATGGCGTATTAGGCTTGTACGTTCATAATTGATGAGTCGAGTGAATTATTATGGAGATAATAATTCACTAAGTTAGAAGAAGTTCTGATGGGTGTGACTCATGACCAGCTTGATATTGAGCCTAAAGGATCACACACATATGGTAGGTGTTGCGATCGGTAGAGGTATGAATATGAGATATTCGTCGAGCTCCTATCTTATTGGATATCTAATAAGCTCATGTATTATTGGATCATTTGGGTGAGACCCAATAAAAGCAAATATTGATTATTGGATAGAGAGATCCATTAATCCAAGAGACTTCGATAGTTGGATAGAGATCCAGTACCCCATAGGGCATGATCAATTAAGGTTAAGTTGATAATGACCTCTATAAATAGGAGGGAACTAAAGGGGCATAGGCTAGACTCTTTTTGGCTACTACATCTTATTCTCCTCCCTCTCCTCCTCAGCCGACAGCCTTATTTATGACATGTGGACAATAAGAAGGGCCAACCCCTTCTTGATCTTAGCGTAGTCTTATGGTGCATAAAGGAGAGGAAAGATCGCGTGCGAAAAGAGGAGCATCGTCGCGCCATCTACCATGTGAATCACCTCTAGAGGGGAGGACATCTGATCTCCTTCATCCAAAAATTTGAATTTATAATTTCAGGGATATACAATCTCCCTTAGGTAAATCATCTCACATATGTTATGCGATTTTTCATTTTTATGATTTTTCGTGTACTAATCTTCGTACAATGATTCGATATTGAATCTTTGGGAACCCGTTTTATTTTTTGTTCTTTTGTTGCACATCTGATGTTGTCTTAGGTTTCTCAACATCAAATAATGAAGTACTTAAATAAGACATCCTTGATGTCTTAAGTCTAAGGATTATATACACAATTGAGTCTATAAAATCACTATCTGATGATGAGGTATCATTAATCATCCAATATTTCGTAAGTGGATCATTCAGTGAACTTATTCTCTAGTAAGCACTTGCACTATATCCCTAGTGTCCCCACATAAGCAACTATAAGACTAGCTATCTCTATCATATGGATGGATATATAGTATATCGATTTGTCTGGTTACATCGATGTCATTCTCGAATAACCTATGACTAAAAATATTTGAGATATATGTTTAAAGATAAATTGATCTTATTATCATGATTTTATTATGATCCAATTCTAATTACACATATATTTATCACATAATACAAAATAAAAAAATATTATTATTAATATTAATCAAAAGAGATTATATAGTAAATTATATGTGTCATCAGGGCATCTATAACCGGCAGATGGGAGTGAAGGTTTTACCCAGTACAATTGTTGTGAGGCTGGTACTTACAAAGGCAGGTCTTCTTTTGGATCCAAGGGTGGAGAAGAGGCCACAGGAGCAGCTTTATCTCAAGCTAGTGCTCCATCGCCTATTTGCATGAGCTGTTGAGGCACCACTGAGCAAATTTTCTATATGGATTTTCAATTGATAACTCTACAAAGTATACATGCTTATTAACCAATGGTGCAAAAGAAGAGTCAGGATTTCATAAAAATGAAGGATTTTCAACGAGGGATATACCCTTTCTTGTACAGCAAAACAATGACTGATACATAGATCGATGATTGTGACATCTCTCGAAAAAAATCTGACCTAGTGATCGGGATCATCGAGCTGAAACAAACATTTCCTAGGCTCACGCGAAATCTAAATTAATCATTCGACGAAAGGAGATTTAAAGAGGAAACCAAGATAAGGAGGAGAGGTGGGCATCGAGATACTTGTACTCTTGGAGAAAGTGATCGTTCTTGAGGTCATCAAGCTCGATGGAGGTGCGCTCCTCGATCCAAGCCTTGGATTTGGTGGCGAGGTCGGGATCATCAGCGGGGACAAGGGCGGGGTCTTAAAGGGCTCTGGCTTGGGCAGGAGGTTATCAAGGCATCGTTGGATATTGTCCCATTAGATGCTCATGTTATTCATATTTCTATGTACAGGGTGATAATTCGTCATTCTTGAAAAAGAGAATATTGTACAAAATAAATAATAAACCATCTAAACATTAAAAAAAAAAAATCTCTCAAAATAAACACTTATCTAAACCTTGCGTCTGGGACGAAACTTAAGAGTTTTTTTTTTTTTTCATTTCTTTGATAATCAATTTTCTTCCTTACATGTCCTTGTGATCTAAAAATATATTAATTTGCAGTTGCTACTTGGCTGCCACATTAACGAGATTCAACTTCGATGTTTACCAGCTCTGAGTCTACAGGACGATGTTTTCCATCTTTGATCTTTTTCGGTGAATTTTTTTATTTTTTTAATCACATCTCTCGAAAAAATTTCATGTTTTTAATTTTTCTTGAGAGATACTTCTCATTTTCAAAATTTTCAAAGAGTCATCATCCCTATTTCCTACCAAGACAATATGTTACACCGTATGGATCAAATAATATGATAAATCGATTGTCACGGTACTATTAATCAATCAAATCCTTCATGTATAAGATTTATATTATCAGTTATAATATTTTTAAATAAATTTATAGTAATTTTATACCTCCATTAATCCATTAAAAAAAATTATAACAGAGACAAATGGTCTCACAGTCCAATAGAAACTAACTCATATACAAAATTATGATATCAAATAGATTTTCTTATTTGTTTAGGAACAAGAAACTAACTCATATATAAAAAATAAAGTATCAAATAGGTATTCTTATTGGTCTAGAACTAAGGAGAACTAGTGAAGGTTCTATTTTAATTATAAGTCTTTCTGAATAGAGATATATGATATTTTTCTAAGACACTATAAGCATATTAAAAAAATATTATAATTAACTGAAGAACTAAAGTAGTTCAGGACTGGTTCATAAGTAAAATAAGATATAACTCTAATTATTTATTAAGGAGTATTTCAAGGATTACGATGAAAAAGGAGCATCTTTGAGGAAAAAAAAAAATCAAAAATTCATCCTAATTATAAGAATTCAACCTTTTCATCTTTTTCTTTGTTATCAGAAAATAGCATCGAGAGTACGATGAGATGGATCGGAGGACGACGAGTGACGTCAATGATAGTGGCAAGGATCAATGGCAGCGATGACTAATAATAAATTGTGAGGAATAGAAAAAAAAAATAATATTGATACTATAAATAGTAAAATATCAATAAAAATATTTTAAATAATAAAAAAGAGACTTTGAATGGCAAACTTCTAATTAAAACCTAACTCACGATTATTTCTATCACAGCTACATTTTTCTTATATAGTATTTTATTTTTTGGGGGCCAGTTACAATATATTTTAATATAGTTATAATATTTTAGTTTAGCAACCAAAAATTATAGTTTTTAGTTTAAAAATATTATAATATTTACACTTATTTGTTGTAAAAAAATATAAATAAAAAATGATAAGCTATTATGTTTTTTAAATGACCTTACAATACTTTTGACTACTAAATTAAAATAATGAAAATATTATAGATTCACTCAAAAACATTGTAATTGGTCCGTTGGCATACTTATCGATTCGACTAACTTGGTTTCATTGAGAAAAAAATATTATTTTTTGACCGAAGATATCTTAGATATTTGAAAAAAAAAAAGTATATGATTAAAAAACCTAAAAATGTAGGATTTTCCCAAAGAATGTTTTCTACTATAAAAAATAAAGAAAATATAGTTCCTATTTGGACGGTCAGAATCGTGATGAGTTAAGGCATCGAAGACGGCGACTAAACGGCGTCAGCTATACGTTAGCGCACCGTTACGTGAACGTGTGGGGGCCGACGATGACCCCTTCCTCCGGTCCACGCGTCCCCACCACTGTCACCCACCGACCGGTCTCCTCCTCCCTCCTCGATAAATGTAGCCCCGACGGGCAACCATTCCCCATCCCTCGCTTTCTTCTTCGTCGCCTCTTCTCCTCCGTCTGTAGGGACCGGAAAGAGCGGAGGAACGAGGAGGAGGAGGGCCGAGATTTCAAAGTCCCCCTCCTTTCTCTGTCTCCTTGTCTGCGTTTGAATTCGTGGCCGTTATGGGAACCGAGGTGTTGCGCCCCCATGACTGCCTCCTCCGCCCTTCCCTCGCTCTACGGAACTCCAAGCCCATCCGCAGGAGGAGGGACTCCTCCCTTAAAAGATCGGCAAAGCCCCGCCATACCGCGCCAGGCGGAGGCCACCTGGTCGTGGGACAGGTCGCGATCCTCCGGCGAGGCGAGTCGCTGGAGGCCGAGAAGGCGACGAAGGGCGAGCCGGCGGTGTTCGTCACGGGGCGGCTGGGGCTGGGGCTGGGGCCGGACCCGGCCATGATTCCCAGGGAGGTCCCGCTGCTGCTCCCAGCAGCGGAGGCTGCGGCGGCGGGGCTTCCGGACGAAGTGTACGCGGGGTCGGGGTTCGTCCTCTCGCCGTCGCCGCGGGCGCTGCCGCTGCCGACCTTCTCGAGGAAGAAAGAGGGATCCGCGGCGGCCGCCGTGGTGGATTGCTCGGCCACCAGGGATCTGAGGCGGTTGCTTCGGCTAGATTGAGATGTTCTTGACGGATCATGAATCAAAGAAGAAACGACGAAACATTCTCTCTCTTCACGGGATCACATATTTTAATTTTTCGTGGGATTTTTGATAGGACGGATGAAATTATTTTTCGTGGGATATCTTGATGTGAGGGAATGAAGAGAGAAAGGCGGAAAAAAAGGACAAATAGGTGGAAATATGCACGAATTGTAGAGTGTAAAAGAAGTTGTATGTATATTGATCTTAAGTCTCACTCTGGAATTGGTGGCTTCAAAGGCAATCATGGTCACATTACATTTTTGTTGCTCATGATTTTTTTTTTAATATTAATATTTTGTTATTTTATTTTTATTTGAAAGCTTTCTTGATGGTTGCCCTGTGAACAAGACACTATTAAATTTAGGACACTATTTTGAAGAAGCCAATGATCACGAAATCAGAATCATAAGTTTTGATTTCGTTCGGTTCAGTTTCGATTTGAATCGTTATTTTTTTATTATTTTTAAATAAAAATATTTTAAATTTATAAAAATATTTATAATTTTATTTTAAATTTTAAAAAATAGATGTATAATAACTAACTATAATGAGTATAATAATATAAAATTATAAAATTATAAAAAATTATAATCAAATAAATGATGTTATCAAGATTTAAACCCAAATTTATTTTTGTTACCAAACGCTTAATTTGTGTTAATTTTTTTAATTTATATCATATTTAATCGATTTGCGATTTGAAACTGAAACCGTCGATTTGGAATCGGAATCATCGATTTTAATTTTTTAAAATAAAAAATTAGAATTAAATTATTGAAAGTCGATTTCAATTTGGTTTGGAACCGATGAACCAATTTCGATTCGATTCTAGTTCGAATCAAACCGTGAATAGAGCTCGTTTGAAGTGCTTAGCAGCTTTATCATTAAGATTGCTAAAAGAGGCCTCTGCAGAGGTTGTCTGTTACATTCATTTTTAAACTAAGTTATCCTGGAACTTTTTGAAAAAAATTTAATTTTGATATTTTATTATTCTAAATTAGTTAAAAATAAAAAAAGTAATACTAATCATCTTACCAATATGTTCTAGTAGTTGTGTGGAAGTTAGATAGGTCTTATGGAAGTTCATCAAGTTATACTCGTTTTTGAATTATGGTACATATCTAAATAATCCTTAATTTAGATAATTAATCACCATAAAATCATCAAAATAATAAAAAATCTTAATAATCATTTTATCAAAATATCTTAATTTTTGTATGAAAGTTTGGATAGGTTTTATAAAAGTTTACAAAGTTATACTTATTTTTGAACTAAGTTACACTCGATTACAATATGTTTTCAAAAATTTATCAAATTCAATATTTTACCATCTTAATATTCTCAAAAATAAAATATAATACTAATAATCTTTATAATCATGCCTAAGTATATGGATATTTAAATATATTTTATGAAAGTTGATTGGGTTACATTTGTTTTGAACTAAGTTAAATTCCATCACACTAGGTTCTGAAAATTCTTCAATATTGATATTTTATCACCCTAAAATCATAAAAAATAAAAAAAATGATACTAATAAATATTATAATCATGTCCTAGTAGTTCAATAAAAGTTTGCATAGGTTCATAAAATTTTATTGAGTTATACTTGTTTTTTAACTAAGTTATACTCGATGTCAACTTTTTTATCAAATATTCTTAAAAAATAAAAATAATTATATTAATCATCTTACAATTATGTCGCAATAGTTTTGTGAAAATTTGTTAGTTTTGTTGAAGTTGATTGAGTTAAACTCATTTTTTAACTAAGTTACACTCTATCATTAATATGTTTTTAAAAAATTTCTCATTTTGATATTTTATCATCCAAAAATCTTAAGGAAAAAAAAAAATAATCATCTTGAAATCATTTACTAATTTTTTTTATGATAGTTTGGATATGTTTCGTCGAAGTTGACTAAGTTCCACTTATTTTTAAATTTACACTCATTTTTTAACTACAAGTTTGAAATCAAATCCTAGCACTCAGTTACACTCAGATCTTAATATCTATTTAAAATTTTTTAATCTTAATAATTATTCACTCTAATAGAGAGGACATCATCTAATAAGAAACTAATAATATGAGCTTTTTTATTTTCAGTAAAACGCCCAATGTTTTTCCCATTTAAGGTAATTTTCAAGTTACTTTTCACTCAAAAGTTGACTTTCCGTACCGCTTGCTGGTTTGTGCACAGGATAATCTTAAATGAGAAAACTAAAAAAAGATGGTATTAAAGTGGAAAAGAATCACATAAATCCTCATCCTCACCATAATTTGTGTTTAGAAAAAGGCTTCCTAACCCATTTGATGGCACCACATCCATGAAATAAAATTAGAAATTACTTTAAAATAAGTATTGGTCTGAGGTCCTCTCTTGCTCGAATTCAAGATGGACAAAAAAACTAGCATACAACCCCATTTCTACATCATCCAACTCCACCCTTATTATTTAGAGCCTTTCTGTTTTGGAGATTCACCTTAATTTAGAACGGTTGCAGTAAGCAATCTCCTGCTTCATCTCCTATATGACAGAATTATCTGGTCATATGGCAATGAAGATGAATGCCCTGGTAGCACCAATGGTCTGTCCCAAGCCCTTGTAAAAGTCACAGTAACATTTTGCTTGAAGGGGCTCTCGAACACTTGCATTGTGGAAGACACGACAAAGTTATTTTATAGAATGATCTATAATGATAATGAAAACATTGCCAAGATGACAACCAAAATCTCCTTGCGTTGGATGCTTTGAAAAAATAAAACATGGGACCTTCTCTTGTGCCTTCTGCTGTTGCCGGAATAGCACATTTTGTTATGCTGTCAGTCACAAGGATCGGATACAGTTAGCACAGTAAACAAGAAGGGGATTTCGCTAACAATTAAAACCATCGATATGCATGACAATAATGAAATAATCCCAAGCACTTAACTGCCACTAATGGGAAGAAGGATGAAGGATAGAGATAATTATGTTTAAAGATCGAGTAGTAATCCCACATACCAGAAATGAAGAGGTTAGAATAAGCAAATATGAGAAACCGTTAAGCTCCAATCAGTCTGGATTAATCTCTGCCATAATTGAAAAGATCACAACAGTAAGTGTTGGAAAAAATAAAGAGCCGATGCAGGACTTAAGAGAACAAAAGGCATACCATTTAAATGAACAGAGTGAGTTGGAGATCTTGTGACATATGCAGGCCTTAGGTTGCCTGAGGAGTCTGGACGGCCTGACTGCAGCTCCAGGCAGTTGCCTTTTATTGGATGGTTAGTATCGGTCTGTGATACCATGTGCCTCTGGGCTTTTACTCTCGCTGGACTTAGGGGAATACTGTTGCAGGTATGGATGGTTTCATTGGTTGCCTCGGTGTCTGACTGATTCAATTTTTGCAAAGGGTTAAAAGTTATTATTGGAATAGCAAAGGAAATTCACCTAATATTAGGTAACAAAAGGTTGAACTTACAGCAACCATGTCTTTGATCTGCACAACAATAATTGTTATATCATCTGTCCGGTTTTCATGCTCTAACCACAATTTGTAAGATTCAGCAGCAATGGCTGAGCAGGCATCCTGAGGATCAACAAACCTGGATACCTGAAGAAAAGGACAGCGGTCCATAATGAAAAAGCAAACTGATGTACACAGATTAATTAAAAAAAGTCTAAAGATCACAAAAGGTATAGCAGTTAGCAATGATTGCAGACTGTTGCAGGCTAGATTGGTGAATCAGCAACTCTGAAAAGTTGAAGTGCATAATTCTTTTACCAGTGAGAATGCTTGATACTCTGCAGTCTTGGAAGGAACAAAATACTGTGCATATTGCTGGTCGAGCTAAGATAATGCCAAATAGATTCATGATTGAACAGACAGAAATCATTTATGATTCTTTTAAAACCCAATCATTGATGTTGTTCTATTCCATCTGGTCTTCTAATTAGAAACAAAAACCCATGAGATTTTAAGCCCATTTGACTCTAAAGTACTGAAAAGATGACTCGATAAACAATATAGGCCATTCATCTTTGGACAAATAAATGAATGGACAAATGGATTTCAAATTTTATGATTTTTATAATGGATTCTTTAGAGGACATGGATCAATTTCACTTGTTTAGATCTTTCATTTAGAACCCCAAGAAATATGGCCTGTGACTTCTGAGTTTTGAGCAATATAAATTATCTGGATGTTCATGACAATCTTTATATCACACAACACAGAGACAATCGATGATTTATATAAAAGGATCCAAGAGCCAAGAATTGCATGTAAAAGATGTATGAGAACTCATTGTGAAGAATGCATGTTTAGAAATGCATTCTAGAGTATAAATCAATAATCAGTAGCTTAAGATGGTGCCAAAATCTCATGGCAAGGAAATGAAAAAATCAAAAGTCCAGACTAAGTCAAAGAAAAAAAGGACTTTGCCAGATTGTTGGGAATTAATATCAAGTGCAGTGAAAATAACATGCAAAAGATGATGCCATCAGCAGATAATAGAACAAGAAAAGCAAGATTGGTGGAAAATATTAGAGGATAAAAGTTGCTCAGGCCTGGTTATTTTGGCCCCCATTGTGAAGAATGGCTAGCCTAAGCAAGTAGTGTAACTATATAAGTGATGCAAGCAAACAATAAGTTGCTTGAATACAGCTGAAATTGACCTGAACATACCTAACTTCACTTGCAAGACTTCAATTTCAGCAACATAAGTAATGCATTCTGGATAATTCTATTAATTTTCTGAAACATTATTTGCTCCTTGACTAACTATTTCTCTCTCATTGGTCAAATCATATGAAACTTTGTTTATGAATATAATCCAATAATGGCAATAGTAGAGTCACCATGGAATAAATTATCTTCAGTTTCATCTTCAACCATCACTCTTGATTCTTGTATTTGGTGCTAGAACAATATGGGGCCTCAGTTTTTAATAAGACTCTTAACCTCTTACTGAGTTAGAATTTTCATATAGAAAATGTTCTTTTCATTTTCCACTTTTGCATTACACTACCTTGTTAGAAGCTAAACCCTCTGCTATCATCTCCTTCCTAACATCATGTTTTGCCTGATGTAGGTCATGTTGGAATTTGAGTTTATGTGCTTGCAAATCCAATTAGAATCCTGTGACTCGACTATCCAATGCTCTGTCCAATTTCGATTATAAAATATAAACCCAACAAAGTGATGCTTAAGGGTAACTATCCAATTATGGTAATCCTCCATGTGGCTTCGTAGTTTAGATACTTCAGAGTGCTACTTTAACGAAACTGGATCTCTACAAGGAAGTTCACCAACTTGATGTAAGGAACTAGATTCTCGGGTTGGTGAGAATTGGACCAATAATTTACTTAATTATTGGCCATGATAAACTATTGCAACATAGAGTCAATCAGTGAGGATGTTAGTGTGCAAGAGATGCTGAAGATGATCAAGAACTGAAACATCTAACTTATAAATCTAGTCTTACACTTTAGGAATGAATCAACTCATAAGTTTCTTATTTAATTCCTTTGATTCCAATCTACAACATTTCAGCAAAATGTACACATACAGGAGAGAGACAGAAAATATGGACCCTCACAAACACTGATCTAACCAGTCCTCAAATCCTTACTAATAAACTCACTACCCTCAACAGGCAACTTCACCATAAATGGTCTACCAGCGGCAAGATCCAATTGACTAGGGATGGTGACAAAAATTCTTTCAACATCTCTGCACTTCCAGAAGATGTAAATACTGGATTAATCTGATTAAAAGCCCAATTCAACCAGACAGCCTTGATGCTGATTCTATTCTCCGTCACTTTGCTCACTGGCACGTTGAACGTTGGAATATTCCTGCTTCTGCCCCTTCTCTGGACTGGTCTTTGTGCTCATCCCTCCCCAGACTTCAAGACCAGTCTCATCAGACCCTTATTCAGCCTTCCTCACTAAATGAAATTAGGAATTCTCTTCTCTAAATGGGTACCGGGAAGAACCCAAGCTCTGACAGCCTTAGTGTTGAATTTTTTAAGGGGTTCTAGAATATATTTAATAGACACCTCCTGGACTCTTTTAATGAGTTCCACTCCTCTACCACACTACCGGTCAGCTGGGGGCACACCTACTTGGTTTTCATACCAAAGACTCCTAATGTGATCTCCGTTAAAGATTACAGACCCAGTGTCCTTTGCAATGTGGTTTATGAAATTCTGACCAAAGTTCTCTCGGATCATATGAAAAGAACACATGAGCAACCTCATCAGCCATGAACAATCAGCTTTCGTCAAACGTCAAAATATCCCTGATAATGTTTTCATAGCCAATGAATTCATTCACACCATGCACCAATCAAAGAGCAAAACCCCTCTCATCCTCCTTAAGTTAGACATCGAGAAAGTTTCCGACTCTATCTCATGGGAAGCCATTATTTCCACATTTCAACTTATGAACTTCCCTATTCATCTGATGGATCTCAGCCTCCCCTACTTTTGCTTGCCTTATTAATGAGGAATAGTTGTGTCGATTCCAGAGTTCTCATGGTATCAGATAGGGGGACCCATATCAGAGCCGACATAGTATTTGGGCATGGTAAGAGGGCTAGAGTAGGAAAGGACTACCCGTGGATGGAGTTAGAGGACTCATCACGGTGTGGAGCCACCACTGAGCTACGCTTTACATGCACCATGCTAGGGTTTGATCTGGGCAATGTTGGACCTTAACGAGGATATCAAGCCCTTGAGTGGGGAAAATTGTAGTACCCTGAATAGTCCCACATCGGAAATGGGTAAGACTAGGATTAACTTATAAGAGTCTGATGAGCATATTATTAATATATTCAATTTAAGCATTTTGACTAATGGTTTAGACTAAACAAAGTTGATAGATCAGTTGGCCCATCAGGCTTGAATTGTGATATTTTTATAAAAAGATTTTTTAAGGTTTAGAATTTTAATTTTGGATTAGAACATGTTAAAACTATTCATGTCATATGTATTGAATACATGATATTTGATTTTTTATATTTGAATTAAGAATGTCATTTCCTTGTATTACAGTTTATCTTTTAATCTTATCTTCTAATCTGTTGTTATGTTTTAACGACTTATTGCTAATGAATATATATGTTTGATAATAATTCCATTATGTTGTAATTTGAAATTGGAGAAATTGATTACGATTTGGGTTGAAATAGCTCACAAGCTAGGCCCAACTAGTAGGCCAAGCCCAACCCGTAGGTCAGGCCCTAGCCCGTAGGCTAGCTCAGCCCAAAATAACATGGGCAGTCATGTGCGATGCACATGACCAACCCATGGGCCATAGGCTAGCCTATCCTAGTATGGTGTATGTACAGTCATATGCAGTGCACATGACTTGTACATTAGTTGGCCCAACCTAGCCTAGTATTATACAGTTATTCGATTAGGGCCCAAACATTAATTAAACTAAACCAGACTTAATTAGTTTAAATCAATTCAGGATGATTCCGAATTGATTTGATTTATTCAAGTTTATTTAACCTAAATTGAACTTAATCTAATCCAAATTATACTAGTCTAAGATAGTTTCAGACCAGTTAAATGAGGATTAGGGATCGGTTTAACTAGGGTCTAGTTAAATTGAGTTTAATTGGACCGATTGAACTAAGATTCAAGTCAATTAAGGGCTAATTGATATTATTTGACATTAATGATGTTTGAAAAAAAAATTTAATATGTTATTTCATCCTGATATAGACATGACCAATATGAGATGATACTATTTCCCTACCGAGGGTCGGTAGGGCGATTCCCTTCGGAGATTAGCGAGCCATCAGATATAATGGTTGGACAATTCCTCCATCCACTGTTGGGAGAAACGTGTTCTCACTTGAGCGAGTGAGGGATACCACTCCATCCACTGTTTTAAGTGTGATATAAGTTCTCTCCATTTGCTATTGGGAGGAATCCATCCCGTAGAGTATCCCTCTCAATCCGCTGTTGGGAGAGTGCACCATCGAGTGTAATGTATGTCTTTGTTATCTGATTATTATATATATGTTGCATGTGGCTGATGTATGATTTTATTTATTACATAAGAATTATCATTATTTTTCTAATGTATAAGTGTTATAATGAATCGATATATTATGATTTTATATTAAATTATTGACATTTGTATACGTCCATGAATATTAAAGATTATTTTTATGATTTTTCAGATGTTCCTACCAGCATGTGTGGTTGTTGATATGTTTTCATCTTATATTTATTTTCAGAATAATATATTACTTTATAATAGATCTAAGGCTTAGGTGGAAGAGACTTTTTCGACACTTGTGGCCCTACTAAAAAAACATGGCTATTTTTCTAGTTAATAAAATATTTACTATTATAAAGACATGGATTTGAATTCAAGGATGAAAAAAAAGGAGTGTATTCTATAAATTATAAAACAATGATTTATTATTTTTTATAAATCTAGGATGTGAAACCCACCCTCCTCCTACCTCTTTATCCTGGTCCAACAAGTTCTCTCCTCCCTCGTATCTAAGACTGTCATAAACAATTAGGTTATTCCTTTCAACATTAAGGGGACCAAGATCTCCCACCTAATGCTTGCGATTGAACTCCTGCTTTCCTTCAAGGCTAATCATAAATCTTGCAATTGTATCCTCAAAGTCCTTGAAATTTGTTCTAATCTATCCTTCCTCAAAGTTAACCGAGCCAAATCTAACATTTATTTCCTTATCCACTATAAGGCTGAAATCAAACATCACATAAGTAACTCCCTGGGTATTAAGGAAGGTACATGGCCCTTCAAATACTTGAGATCCTATTTGTCTAAAGACAAACTTTAGGATAGGTTCCAAAATTCTCTTATTGGTAAGGTGGTGCAAAGATTTACTATCGCAAGCTAAAAAGCTAGTCCTCATCAACTCTCTTCCCATCCATGTCCTTCTAGTTCTTGGATTTTTGATAAACTATTAGCCAAGTTCTCTAAATTAACACATGATTTCTTTTGGAACGATTCTCAAAGCAAGCACAAGATACATCTCATTAGTTGGGAAAACATGACTCTTCCTAAGGAGCAGGGAGGTCTGGGCATCCGTGACCTCATTTATGTTAAGAAAGCCATTGGCGCTAAGAGGATTGTCCCTATCTTGAACCAAGAAATCACTCTTTGGGTCAAGATCTTCCTATCAAAATATGATACTATTCACCCTTGGAACCCTCGAACATTAGGAAATCCTATCCTTCCTTTAAATCCATCCTCCAACTCACCACCAGCATCCATGATGGGTTTCAAAAACTTCTTAGTAATGTCTCCTCTATCAAAATTTGGGAAGACCCCTGGCTGGATAATATACCTTTCAACAAATGGCCTACCTTTATCAAGGTGAATGAAATGAGGTCGTATGTTTTTGTCTCGGATCTTGTTTCTAACTGTCACTAGAACTCTACCACACTTCCACACTTGAGGTCTTATTTCATTCCCTACTTGTGAGTCATACCCAGGCCATTCACCTCCCTCTTTACCCTAACAATGACTCTTGGGTTTGGACTCTCAACCCTACAGGCACCATCACAATTAGTAGTGCTTACAAGCACTTGATCAAATACTACACCTCAAATGAACCTTGGCAGGGTTGGAAGGCGATCTGGCATCTTTCCATTGCTCCCAAAATCAGTCTTCCTTTAGAAACTTTCTCGAAACTGCATCCCTACTTCCGACTTCATCTCCAACATACTTCACAACCAACAAGAACACTGCTTCATCTGTTATTTACATGTTGATTCTGTTCGGCATCTTTTCTTTGAATGTGCATTTGCACAAAGCTACTGGGAATTATTGCAGCAGTTTTTAAATTTCTGATTTCAGTTTCTTCCCACCTGGTTTTTAGGTAACTGGATTGAGGAAGATCCCTTCTTGATAAGACTTCTCGACTAAGAATTGTATCCATTATTGCCACCTCCCTTTGATTTTTGTGGAACAATCACAACGATGCCATACATGGCAACCACCTTACCAGTCCATCCTCCCTTTTGAGGAGGGTGATGGTGACTGCCTATGATGCTTTTGAGTCCATCTAGAACCCTAAAGGCTCTGATGAGGGGCCTAGTGAAAACCTGGACGATGAACAGGTTAATTTTGATTTCGTGCTTGAGACTGACGATTCTTTTCTCTCGTCTGACCTCCCTGCATGGCTGATTATTGTATAAAGACCCCCCACAATGAACCAATCTGGGTTGGAGGTGGATGCCACAGCACATCCAATCCGTTGATGGCCGAGACTATGGCCCTATCAGAGGGCCTAAAAGCTGCAAACTCCCTATACTCCTCTATTTGGATCAAATTTGATTCAAAAGAACGAAACAATTTTGTCATGGTAATTTATCCTATTCTCTGGTGTTTTGCATAATTTATTTTCTGATATTTTCCTTATTATTTCCAAGCTCAAAGTTGTGAAGATTTCTCATCTGCCTAGATCATCTAACAATATAAGCCACTTGTCAACTTCTTTTGGTAGATCACAATCTTTGCCCTTTTTGTTCTCAGGTGATGATGCTTGGACACAACCTCATTTACTTACTGATTAAAGCAATATAGTGACTTTTCCTTTAAAAAAAACAACAATGGAAAAGGTACTGAAGTTTAAAGGGCTATGGATCAATTTCTATAATCTCAAAGAAATCAGATTATGTACTATAATTCTCTGATGATCCAAAAGAAATCCATTAAATATAGGAATCTGCAACTCAAGGTGGGTTTTCTTCTCCAATGAATATATGCCAAAGAACATGTGATATGAAGCGAAGTCAGTTACTGAATTACAAAATATTTTCATTAAGTATCTAAAATACCTGTGCTGGGTATAGCATACAAAATCAAGTCTAGCAAAATCCTCTCTGAATCCTACCAAAAGTAATTTTTAGTCACATACAAAAAGCACCACATGATGTTAACCTTTCTAATAATCTATTGCAGACCTTTTTCTAGTCACCACAACTACCTTTATAGGGAAAGGAAAAAGTCATCAAGTACATGGCATAAAAAAAAAAAAAAACCAATCCCTAAAATGCATCTCGTAGGCTAGTTGCACAGGATCAGATATAATGGCTATCACTCTCTACACTTCCAAGAAGAAAGAAGCCTAACATCTTTTGTAAGAGCTAACCACTTGTGGCATGCCTCAGTAAAGAAACATCTAATGGTTAGCCCTCCCCTGCTGTCTCACCTCCAAGTGTTCTATCAGTCCTTGGTCTCCTTTCCTTCTAAGAAATCCTTGTTGACCTATTAAGTTTTCCGACCCACTACCTCAAGTGGTTCCACATCCCTGGTGTTCTATAGCATCATAACAGATAACAAGTTGTATTAGTGAGGTTCTTTCTTTTTCTTTTTTTACCAGTGAGGGTAGTTCACTTGAAACAAAGACTGTCAAATTAAAATAAACTCTTAGAGGGTCTACTTGAAAAGGAAAAAAAAAACTAATTCTGTGTATTTTAAAGCATTGTCAAATGTCAACTACAGACGAATTGTAGCCTTTCTAATTACTATTTCAAATATTTAAATTATTGCATTCATTTTAGTAGGGAACTGAGCTTACAGACACGCATCAATTAGTATCCATAGCAGCACGAAACAATGTAATCGGCAATACAAGCAGGAAGCAAAAGTGATGTGAAGCAGCCGTCTCGCAGACTTACCATGTCAACCACCGCTTGACTTGATAGGAATTCAAAGATTCCATCACTTGCCACAACAAAGAAGAGATGGTTTGGTGTGATCTTCACGGTCTTAACCTCCGGAATGGCAATCACCCCTATACTCTCGGCTGTCGAGTCTCCCACACTCCTCGTGAACGCCGTGCCAGGATACATGCCATTCTGCACCCACAGCCTTGGTGGATCCCCATCGCCGTCCTCCTCATCGCCCCAGCTCTGTATGTCAGGATCCATCATCCCCTCCACCTGATCAACGCACAACACCCTCGCCCCGGAGAGCCTCACCCTCGCATACTCATCCTTCCGGTACGGCGTCTGATCACTGGATAAGTCCTCGGCCAGGATGCAGTTCCCATTCCAAACCCCAGCCACCGCCCGTGAATCCCCCACATTCGCCACATAAAGTGCTCCACCACTGACAAGAACAGTGATAGCGGTCGTGCCGCTCATCGAATCGTCGATCTCGCTGTCGTGGAGCGAGGAATTAGTTGCCAGAAAAGCGGACCGATAGGCCTTAATGGGGTCCTCCGACAGGCGAGCATCGCTGGCCAAGATGTCTGCGAGCTTGTCGCGGACGAAGTCGGAGCACTGAGCGCCGAACTGGCCATGGCCATCGAAGACACCGAAGAAGTGGAGGTCGGGGTTGGCCTGGAAGTTGGTCCTGACACAGAAGCTGTCCTGGTTGGCGCGGTCGGGAGAGTCGGGGTAGTAGCCGCGCTGCGTGAGGGAGGCGTAACGGAGGCAGAGACCAGCGGAAGGGACGGTGGCGGAGCCGAGCGAGCCGCCCGCGCTGGAGAGCGCCCGGCGCTGCGGGGAGTCAGTCTCGTGGATCCTGAAGGAGTCAGCGCCCTCGCCGGCGTCGTCGGTGGACAAGGAGGAGGGCTGGTAGTGGCAGCAGCAGAGCCTCGCGCAGCGGCCACAGCACTTGCTCTGCACGCAGCCCATGTCGGCGCTCGACCCTCGACACGACTCGAGAGGGAGAAACGAAAGCTAACGAGGTTTGGATGGATCAAACGCAAAGAAGTGGCATCAAGGATTCGAAAGACCGGGGGGAAGAGGGTTTCCTTGGAGGAGACGAGTTTCTTCCTAATGGGAGGTGATCTCAGAAGTAAAGTTCAGATGACTGTAGTGATGGGTTTGGAATGGGAAGAGCCGAGAGAGGAGCAAGCGAGGAGGAAGAAGAATTTAAGTGTTCATTGTAGCCATGACTTGCATGAAATGACAGAGAAGCGGAGGGCCCAAAAGGCCAGCAGGGGGTGTGGAAGTGGGGAAGGGGCGACGGTGTGCATCTGTTCAAAACTCCAAAGTCTCGGTGCAATGCATCCCCATTTTTAACTCGTCCTACAATGCTATTATTATTATTATTATTATTATTATGTCATTGTATCAACTGAATAGTGAAAATTGATATACTTTTCACCGTAATGATGGATTTGACGTGTCCATCGGAATCTTTTTTATAGTCAAGTGGGGTCGGGTATGATTAGCTAAAATGTGTGTTGTCACAAACTTTTTGCTCACATGAATCTGACTGGCTGACTCTCTCGGATTTGTCTGATGCGGATGCAAATGTTAATTGATTTCTACCCGTTAACCTAAGAAGAATGTTCTTGATTGGATTTCCCATGTAGCTATCATTTTGACCATTTTTGTCTAGTAATTGATTGTCTAAATTTGAAGGACCCAATTAGGGGTGGAACAGTCAAGGAAGGGATACTCTTCAAATGTTGTTGCTACCGAGTATTAATAGAGAACGGGACGGACGTGTGTATGGCAATCATTGAAGCTAATCAGCCATTGAAAGTGACAAGAACATCCCGTGATCTTCACAATTTTAGAGTAAATTTGAAAGAAATATATATATATATATATATATATATATATATATTTCGATAAGCAGTTTACTTAAGAAGAAAGATTTAAAAAAAATAACCCAAAGGCATGAATCACTATCATAAGATGCAATTTTTTGACCCTCATGTAGGCTTTTTCAAAAAAACTATCCCAAGATACAACCAGGTATAAATACTATTTGAAGATGTTTTACATCAACAAAATCAAAATCAAGGAGGAATAAATAATAATAATAATAATAATGATGATGATGATGATGATGATGATGATGATGATGATGATGATGATGATGAAGAAGAAGAAGAAGATGATGATGATGATGATGATGATAATAATAAACGAGGCCAATGGCATTTGCAACATTACCCCAAGAATTGATCTTAGGAAACATTCATGTAGCGAAAAATATTTCTAGGATCGTCTACTACATGCAATAGTAAAGTAACAAATCTTAAACAAAAAATACAAATAAAAATGAAAGTAAGATATATTAAATTTTTTATATTTTCCTTAAATATTTCATTAGTCACTCACAAAAATATAAAATTTTAAATAAATAAAATTCAACTAAAAAATAAATATTGAATAATATTGTGCATTTACTATGCGAGAGATATCTTTTCAAAGATTTAATTTTATTTAGTGAAATATGCATCTAATTGAATAAATAGAATGAACCAATAAGCACATCCCTTTAATCTAGATTTCAACAAACTCATGTTGTACTTTAATGATTGTACATGAATATCTTGTTTGTTCGTAAAAGATTTTAAAAATTATCTAAATCCCTAATCGTAGTCGTATATGAATTCTCTTGCTTCATGTCTCTTTCAAAAGTATACTTTTTTTCATACCTCTCTCTATATTAAAACATTAATCACCTTAGAGATGGAATGAGAGTTGAACTTCATTCTATACAGTGGTGACTAATGTGTTGTGCTTTTGAGTTTAACAATCGGCTTGTTGGTACCATATTGACTTCCACAGATCTTCCATCACAAAGATTAGGTTCTCACTTTTGAAAACCCATTATACGTATCTCTTCATTGAGATTAAGATAATTATCCTCTTTTTTAAATTTTATTAAATTAATTAATTATACTTCTCTACTTGAAGTAATAAATATGCATGATACGTCATATCTCATTAATGTGTTAGTAGTTTATGATTTCAAGAGTATCATATAACCATTTATGTGTACAAATATATTATACTATAATATATTGAGAAGACTATAACTTGCGGCCGTACATATGCATAATATTTTTCATAAACTATATAATAATTTTTTAAGAAATTGGACATTTATTGAGATTCCAGCTAAGAAAATTGTTTCACCATATGCAACATAAGGATCACATAAAATTGACAAACATATATTTCAATAAATATATCTCATGTAGTAAATTTAGATATAATCTTTTAATGATATCATTGAGGTATTCACTTAAATGATATTAAGATAAGGTTCAAGTGCAATTAGGAATTTGTTTATCTACACTTGCACTTCATAGAGAAAGTCATCATTTGTTTTATAATCGCAAAAGAAAACAAAACTAAAAGGAATTTTATTTTATTTAACTTTTAGTCAAATTCTATATGTTAATAATGCATGCAACCGTATATAATTCATTCATATTATATAGAGAAAAAAGATTTTATATGTTATTTAGGGATGATCATGTATATGTTTATGCACCTAATCCATCAACTTTCAAACTTAAAGAATAGGAATATTGCATCAGTATTACAGGCAAGCTTTTTCTCTCAGGTGTATGAGATTTTAAGATATTAAGTAATTGGTGGCTACCAAACATAGAAAACACATATTAGAATACATGCTTATATTGAAAATATTATTTGGTGATATATGCATGATTTGAATTCTAAGAAAATGAATAATGGTCACAGATGTACACACTAGAGTTTAATGACTGAAACAAAAACTAAAATTTTGGTCGCACATTTGTGATATTGATAGCAGCCAAATTGTTCCTAGATTATACATATTACAAATGGTTGAATGTATCGAAGAAACATATGGATTAATAACAATGTTGTATAACTCGCATGTCAATTCCTATACATGGACATCAATTTAACTTTCAACATTTGCATAGAGACATGGAGAAAATGGTTAAAGGGTCATTGGCCTAATACACTTGCATGACTGTGCAAATTCTCAATACATAGTAAGTAAAGCACCAAAGAGAAGCAACATAAAGGATCAACATGTACTATTCACAAGAGGAGCCAATCCAATGTTGTAGAAAGACAAAGAACTGTATTGATCAAAACTTAAAGAGAAATCAAATAAACTATCATAGGCGCAGAGACCAACTACTCATTAAAAGAAACATTGATGTGGGAATAAGACTAGGCTACGTATGAGAAGAAAAGAAACTTTAAATATGCCACATGCTATTATCATATATACTTAACAACATTAGTCCAATACCAACATTTTTTTTTATCACTCTTGGTTATATGAGAAAGAAAATAGTAGTAATAATAATAGACATATGGTTAATAATAGATATATCGACTCTAAACATGAACTATAAATAGGGGCTTACATGTATCTATCAAGACACGAAACAATCTAAGTTTGACTTATCCAACTTATCTAACTAGTCGATTCATTTAAGCTTTGGAGGGACCTTTTATCGGGAACACCCTCGACGTAGTTTTGTAGGGTTCGGATGATGTTCGAAGTTTATCTTGAGATCGGTTCAAAGAAAGAATCAAGTTCGATCTAAATCCAATTTTAGCTCGGACAACCAAAGACTGCTATAACAATTTGATACTAGAAGAAAGCCCAATCATTATATCGACCTCCGAGGACTAGAACCCCTCAAACCCAAATGGACTGAGCCCAACAATCCTGAACAACTCCTCTATGGTACCCCCGATTTCAATAATTCTGAATCAAGGGCAACCAGAGGTGTCAGTCAATCAAAGCAGATATATCGACTCCAAACATGCACTATAAATAGGGGCTTACATGTATTTATCAAAACACAAAACAATCTAAGTTTGACTTATCCAACTTATCTAACTAGTCGATTCACTTAAGCATTGGAGGGACCTTTTATCGGAAACACCCTCGATGTAGTTTTGTAGGGTTCCAATGATGTTCGAAGTTTATCTTGAGATCATTTCAAAGAAAGAATCAAGTTCAATCTAAATCCATAGCTCGGACAACCAAAGACTACTATAACAGTTTGATACTAGAAAAAAGGCCAACCATTATATCGACCTCCGAGGATTAGAACCCCTTAAACCCAAATGGACCAAGCCCAACGGTCCCGAATGACTCCTCTATGATACCCCCGATTTCAATAACTCTGAATCAACGACATCCCGAGGTGTCGGTCAATCTAAATCCACCTCTCCCAATATTGGATCACAATCTTTTTCGCCGACTCTTTCGGGACTCAGATTTCATCCAACCACCTACATAATCAACTCCTGCACAATGACTATTATTGTCCAAACTTTGCATATTCTAGTCCAATAAATGCAGGTTTTAACGGGAATAGTTCAAACTGTTTGTTAATCCCATACCTCCCTCAACTTGCTTAGTTCACCCAATAAGCACCACCTATCCCATTCACACTGCCATTCCTAACTCACATTCTACCTCCATTTCCTGTCCCAAGATTAGCAGTTGAGTCTTGCCCGACTCACGCCCAGATGTCACCATAAGTGCGTTCCCTTTATTTGTCCAAAATCCAATCCAAACTCCACGGAAGCAGCCGATAAATAGAAACACACCAGGATGGGGGTTGAGGTTCCTCTTTTATCCCACGCACAAGTAAAACCATCCAATTCTTCTATCTACCGTCCATTTTTCTCAGATTCACTCATTGCAGCCGTCCAAATCTCTGGAGTGTCGAGTGTGATATGAATGGGAGCTGTGAGGACCACAGGGATGGGATGGGTGGTTGAGATGAAAGAGCGTCACCAACTCATCGTACCATCGATGGTTAGTTCCCGATGGAAATGCTAGGCGGCGGGCGGCCATGGCGGGTTATCATCACAGCGTGCATCAGCATCTTAAAAGATCAGCAGTGACGACTTGCTTCGATGACATCTACGTATTCGGAACCGTTCCAATAATCCCCTTGCCTAATGCTCTCTTGCTTCAAAACCAGTAGGAATGTCTGTCGCCTATTGATTAAGAGAAGCTAGGGAAGGACCGTAAGAAATCTTAGATATCAAAATGTGTTTCTAAATTACATATAATAGAAACATAATAAAAACTAAAAACTGATGCGGAAATGAAATAGTGTACCTTCAGCTATTGTTATCAAGAATTTCTGTAGATGTTTCTTCTTGAACTTTGGCACTTCTCGGCTCAAAACTCTCGCTTTAGATGATGTAGAAAATCCTTTTGACTTCAATAGATGATTGAGCCCAGGAACCAAAATCCTCATATTTATAGATGTTCTCCCATCAAGAACATTTATTATCACCAATCCATAATGTTCAAGAATTAATTCAGATTCGTAACGTTTGGACCATAATAAAGAACTTAATTATATTAAATATTTAATAATAATGGTTACAAAAATCGAAATATTTAAAATATAATAAATGAAGAAATTGATTATAATAAATTATGAATCTTAATGAGAACGGTTACATTATTATTAAATATGATATTTAATAATAACGATTACATTCTCCCACTTGGCCCATACGTTTAGCTTAATAATTTGAATTAATCTTTCTTGAACAACTTTCTTAAGAAATAAATACATGAATCATAGCGATAAGTCCTCTAAGAGCGAGTATTATCATGTATCACGATGTATTTAGTTTCTTAATCTTAATGTGATAATATTACTTAATGAATAAACCTTATGTTTATTCTTGGTCCAGTAACAATATATTTTCTCAAAATAATGTGCACATGAATGAGAAAATATCACAATATATAAGAGTTTCAATATCATTACAAAGTGGAACCAAGTCCCATTTTCTTTACATGATCCTTGAATTTCAGAGGTGGCATGCCTTTAGTCAAAGGATCAGCAATCATTAATTCAGTGCTAATATGCTCAATGACCACTTTCTTTTCTTTTACACGTTCTCTTATGGCTAAATACTTAATGTCGATGTATTTACTTCGACTTCCACTCTTATTATTTTTAGCCATAAAGACAACAGCTGAATTATCATAGAAAATTCTTAATGGCCTAGAAATAGAATCCATGACTCTAAGCCCAGAAATGAAACTCTTAAGCCATACACCATGTGAAGTAGCCTCAAAACAGGAGACAAACTCAGCTTCCATGGTAGAAGTAGCAGTCAAGGTCTAGTTAGCGCTTCTCCAAGATATAGCTCCACCAGCCATCATAAAAATATATCCTGATGTTGATTTACGAGAATCAACACAACCGGCGAAGTCTGAATCTGAGTAACCAATCACATCCA
>LVTN01000370.1:218034-263177 GCA_001649415.1 Musa itinerans
TTATGTGATCCTTATTTTAACTTTATATATAATTTTAATTAATTAAGAATGCTGTGGCTAATTCTTAATTAATTAAGATTATATGGATCACTAGATATTTTAAATATAAAAATTGACTCATATGCATAATTTTATATAACTAAATATGCATACGTAATATGAGTATTTTAACGACTAAAAATGTTGAAAATGATATTTCCTCATGATTTTCAACAAAATATATCAAGAAGTTTCCAAAAAGAAACTAAAATCAAATCATTTTCATGGCATAAGAATGAAAACTCTTTCATATCAAGGCAGCGGTCAATACACTCTGATACCAAATGTAAGAAATCTTAGATACCAAAATGTGTTTCTAAATTACATATAATAGAAACACAATAAAAACTGATGCGGAAATGAAATAGTGTACCTCCAGCCATTATTGTCAAGAATTTCTGCAAAGGTTTCTTCTTGAACTTTGGCACTTCTCGGCTCAGAACTCTCGCTTTAGATGGTGCAGGAAATCCTTTTGACTTCAAGAGATGATTGAGCCCAGGGACCAAAATCCTCATATTTATAGATATTCTCCCATCAAGAATATTATTATCATCAATCCATAATGTTCAAGAATTAATTCAGATTCGTAACGTTTGGACCATAATAAGGAATTTAATGATAGTAAATATTTAATAATAATGGTTACAAAAATCGAAATATTTAAAACATAATAAATGAAGAAATTGATTATAATGAATTATGAAGAACGGTTATATTATTATTAAATATGATATTTAATAATAACGGTTACAAGGACATCTAAATGGTCTCCAATTGAACACGCCTTTGCTAACAATTATTTGCATCTTGCACAATTGGATTAATGATTCCCCTTTAAAGACTTTTGATAGTACCTCTGGTGCCAACTTAAGAATCCTTATAGTCAAGAACCTTGAAAGCATCAGAATTATTATCGTTTTCGTAATCCTATGATCTATCATGACATAATATTTGTATCTTAAATATTAATTTGATTATGATATTTGAAGATGTCAACTAGTTTAATTAATATAGACTTTAGCAGTTTATGGTAAAATCTCAAGATTAAATCTCATCTGCACTATTTTCTTTGTATAAAAGAACACTTACCATTTGTGTTTATGGTTTAGGGTTGTCGTTTTTAGCAACATCGATGTCTCCAGTTCCGACCGATAGGCACGACGAAGAGTGGCCAAGGGAACTCTCTTCTTCAATGTAACTAATGATTTTTAAAAGACATTTTGTACGGAGTTCTCATGAGCTATCTATTTTCTTTTCCAAAAAAAGGGTTTTCGAGTGCAAAGAATGAAGTCACCCACCGACAGCAGGCAGTAAATACAGTCCGCACCCATGTCATCTTAGAACATCTTGCAAAAACATCGCCTACGAGCCTTCCGTACTTAGTAGCCATGGACACAATTTCCTGTAAATATGCTAACAAACATCAGCTATCCAGCATGAATAACCGGTGGCAACGCATAGAAAAATATTCATATATTCTACCAAAGTATCCAACGTCACCATATACAAGAAAAACGGTCCTTTGTTCCAACTTCAATATTTATAGTGCTTCTACAGACCAAATGCTGGAAGAATTATGCATGCCCAGTAACCATATACCAGTGTTCCAAGTTAAAGCACATTTGCTACTTACATCCCAACGAGCAACAATTACACTCACGGGTGGCATGAGTGAGATCATAAACGTAGCTTTGACAAAATTTTAGGCGAGTGTGTTATCTCTTGGTTCCTGATATTGGTTCCACAAGATTCACTTGATGTCGTGGAGTATGCAAATCTGCTTCGGTGGGTTTCTTTAGGATTCCGGTGGGCTGTTGTCCTTGCCGATTTAAAGCTCCCTGGAAGAGAACAAAAGTAAGGTTTAACACTTGAAACTGACATTTTGCATCATTGAAACCATCTCAAGCTACCATAATTAGCTAAAGCCAGTTTCTTCTAGAACAAATTATGATTTACATAAAGTATTTTCTAAGTCCTTGTCATGAAATTCAGTCCTTGATTATATGGGGATGTGTGAAAAGTTAATATTGTAAACTTTAAAAGATTAATTTTAGACAATGGAAACTGAAATTTTCAATATACTTACTGCAGGTGTTCACCTGCTGAGATTTTTCTGTGTTTCTTTAAGCTGACATCAGAATAGGAATTATGAAGCTAGTAGAGGTACTCACTGCAGATTTTTGTTTAGTTAACCTCCTGTAGGATGGAGCTCGTGCAACTGAAGAAGCAGCAGCGGCAGCAGCCACACGTATCCTGAGGAAAGCAAGGTCCTATGGTGAACTAGATGAGAGAAAAAGATAAATCACCTGGCACCAAATTAATACCTTTTATGAACATCAACATATTCGTCTGTCTCATCCACTATTTCTTCCTGCATGTGGAATGTTATGTACATGATTAAACAACTACAGTTATAGAATTCAATATATTCCTCCTTATGACAAGCTAACAGATTATCTCTTCCTGCATGTGGAATGTTATGTACATGATTAAACAACTACAATTATAAAATTCAATATACTCTACCTTATGACAAGCTAACAGATCTAAAATAATTTTTGAGTGTATCATCAAAAGTTGAAATAAAGAACTTTGTTTTATAAACAAAATTTCCATGCTATCTCACCATAACTACCACTTCATAATATGAAGTTATGATAGTTGTTTACCCAAGGAAGTAAAACTAAGCCAGCCAAAAAATAGCATGGAAAGAATTTTGAACTTTACTTGTAAGAGTTCTTCAAAAACATCCTCAAGGGTTATGATACCAATAACCTCCCCATCTTCAGTATCTTCTGATAGACGAGCGACTACTTTCGCTGTCATATTATTCTGTTGCAAAGCTGTAGGTTTACTCTCATTGACCTGTTTATTTTGGCACTTGTCAACATCAACGACAACACTATCTGACTTTTCCTCTGTTTTAGATAACAAAGGAGTCGTCAGTTTGGACTCTCCACTTGGTTCTTTGTTTTCTTCAGATTTGTCACCATCAGAAGGTAGGATATTCTTAGTTCTCACTTTAGCTTTCACTACAGCGGCCATATGACTGCTTCCTTTCTGAAATTCATTTAGTATGTCATAGAGAGGCATGTCTGCTGGAACCCTGAAACATTCCAGATATGAGCACAGAGTTCCATGTTAACCACATAAGCATAACAGTACTTGATAAAGACCTTGGGATCCGTCTTATAGAAATGGCACTAACAGGTGTTTCAGTCTCAGGACGAACTGTAAGAAGACTTTTCACCTGATCCAACAAAAGCAGATATGTCAAATGAGAAACAGACCAAGTGCATAGTTACAAAATAGGATCTTCTGTGGCACAAAACCAAGAATAAATATGAAAACCGATGCCCACCAACAGAAGGCCTATAATGTTTCTTGGGTTTCCTGAATAAACAGGGACTCGGCTGTGGCCCCGAGCAAGGATTTTGCCAATAGCTTCCCTATAATAAGAAAATTTCCAATTAATCAGACATTTACATCAAGTTATACACCAAAAATAATCTTAAAACAACTTTAAGCAGCTAAACAACTTGTCTAAAAAGATTACTACATATTGCACCTTATCATCTTTCTAGGCACCATACATCACTTAGAAGCTTATGATCAAGGTTATCAATAGCAGTATTAATGTGGTCAAGAGGTTAGGATATGAAGGTTGATATTTTTATATATTTAAAACCGTGTTATATCACTCCTGAATCCAGTATTGGATTTCTGATATTATCAACAACTCATGGTGGATACTACATTATAATTCAATTAAGTTTTGAGTACCTGTAGCCTGTAGGAGCCCAAATAAAGATAAGTGAACTGGTTGTTAATTAGTTTAAAAGTCCAAAAAAAGTCTCTTAAGTTTCAACATGAGTGAAAATAGAGTCTGATTATTATTTACAATTTTGGTTTTCAGTCTGTTTATTTCTTTTTTTTTCAGCTGACTCCTGCTAGATGATATGGATCCAAGTGTTGAGCAATTCAGAAACAACATATACAAGAAGTTTGTGTTGCCAAGATAAGAATATTGAGATGGATGTGTCGAGTTCCTAGGAAAGATAGAAAAATAAATACTATTATTTGTAAACAACTAGGTATCGTTTTGATAGAAGATAAGATGAGATAATTGTTTAAGATGATATGGACATGTGGTTAGTAGACCTCCAGACGCAATAGTCGGAAGAGGTGAAATGATTAATGTTGATAATACGAAAAGAGATAGAAGACTTAAAAATACTTTAATAGAAACTATAAATAAAGATTTAAATACCTTGAACTTAACTAAACATATGACTTTTTCAAATCTTAATAGTGACAAAAGATTCATGTAACTGACCCCAAATAGTTGGGACTCACTGCTTTGTTGTTGTTGTTTTACTCCTTCCAAGCGATAAATATGGTTATTTCAAATGATAAGTTTTTCACTAATAAAAGGAAAGTGAGCAAGCAACCTCCCTCATCTTCTTCAATCCCTCCTCCTAATGTTCTGTTACAACTAATCTTCATCTTCTTGCTCCTCTTTTATAAATGAACCACTGTGTTCTGATTTATCACTCAAATTCTCTAAATGGTTGATGTTGATCTTTAGTTAAGAAGATGATCACTAGGAACTACTTGGGTTGCATCAATTGGTCAAAAGACCCACTTGCGCTTCTGCCAAAGATGCGGATTCATCCAAAATGAACCAACCATATTGACTGACGCAAAAATGACAAATTATTTTGATTTAAAGAATGTAGATCTAATCATAAATACAAAAGAGACGATGAACAAAAAGCAGCACTGGATAATTATCTTGCATGTGATCTATATCTAACACTAGAAAGATGATCTGAACATAATAAAAAAAAGCCAAATTTTGCATGCCATTTGATCCATTGAATACAAGCTAAATATAGATAAAGCCTCTTTTATATCATGATTCATGAGTAAGAATAAGCAAGAGTGGACATCTGAAGCACCACCAGTATTAGATTTTTCAAAATTTTCATATATCAAGGTTATATTCAAGAAGCCACAGATCCAGTTCAAAGTTCCTCATTGACAACATGAACTTTGCTGAATCCTACAAAGAAAAATATTTTAATTAAGCTTTAACAAATAGGAAGCCCATGATTAGTATATATTTATAACTAAGGAAAATAGATCAAGCTGATATTTGCACATCTTTAATTGACGCATCATGACAGCATCATATGATGTAAAGGAGACATTTTGCATAAACAAGAGATGAGGTTAGATGTAGGTTGAGTCTATACTTTTGGATTTCAGTCATCAGAGCAGGGTGTTGTTTCCTCTTTTTCACATACTCTTAAAAGAATTTTCAGAATGTCCATGATAATATAGAAGGTCCAACTCACTGTATTCTGACTTCAGTTTGGTTAGGCATTAAAAGGGAAAGGAGTCATTGGTTTGCTATCTAATTAAACTTTCAGGAGTTCTAGAAGGTCTAGTAGTAGTATGTATCATAAGAAGAAGAGTTGTTTGGCTGGTGATTTTCCACATTATGAAAAATGGAACTTTATTAGGCAGAAGGCAACCATTCCCCATCCTGTCTGTTTCTTCTCTCTAATTCTCTCCAAAATTCACTTCTTTATTGCAACTCTTTGTCATTTTGTGCTCTAACATAACATCAGTAATTTTCTGCTGATTTTAATTTGATAAATATTATATTTGATTAATACTGATATCTGGTTTAAGGTGTGTACTTCAAAAAGAACCATAATGCAGTAGAAATGTAATCACAGTATCACACTGACATCCGATGCACACATTATGAAGCCCTTTCTGTTCCTTTGGTGTAAATAAACCAGAGTTTTAACTGTAGCCTCAACAAAGGGTGATAAATTTTGAAATCTACTTTTGCAGAATAACTCAAATGAGCTGCTAAATTTAACATGATGATACATGTGAGTTAATTTAAGCTTTAGAAGCAAAAGGGAAAACAGGCTCAGAATCCAGTGCTCAACATTTAGACTTATGTATAGTTTCTTTATCCTATGTTGATAGCTAAGCTCCTAAATCTGAGGGTCTTACAGAATAACTCAAATGAGGTGCTCAATATTTGAAATCTACTTTTGCAGAATAACTCAAATGAGCTGCTAAATTTAATAGGATCATACATTTGAGCTAATTTAAGCTTTAGAAGCAAAAAGGAATAACAGGCTCAAAATCCAGTGCTCAATATTTAGACTTATGTATACATTTTTTTTATGGACTTATGCATACTGTATAGTTTCTTTACCCTACGTTGATAGCTAAGCTCCTGAACCTGAGGGTCTTACAGAATCAGCACCGATCTCATTGGACCAGTACAGGGTTCATTATATATGCATCACCTCGATAATAGCATATGACTCCTATCCTTCCATCCAAGTTCCAACTATATCTTAAATTAAAACTAGAAATATAAAGCATGCACTTATAACAAATCAAGATGGCCTACCATATTACTCAAGAGTCTGGTTCTGGTCAAAAAATGAGAGCTTAAATGCACCTTGATCTTGAAATCAAACATGATAATGGATAATAAAACAGGTATTTTGAGGTCACATAACATGTGAACACATAACATGACATTGAACCACCTTTGTTTGGTTGGAAGACGATATGGCATTTGAAAGTGGTACCCAAAGTCAAACTCTTCACTTGGAAACTTTGTTGGAATCGACTCCCAACTTCTGACTATATCTCTTCCATCATGCATAGTAAACCTGAAAGTTGTCATGTTTGTGGTCTTGGACGTGATTCTATTACTCACATTTTCTTCGAGTGCCCTTTTGCTTTTAGGTTTGGAATCTCTTTCCATCTCACTTGGGAATTACTTTCTCTCAATTTAATCTTTGGTACCAAGGTGCATGGCTTGAAGAAGGCACCAACCTCCTTCACTCTTCTAAATCTTGGATTCTCAGACTCATAGGCAATACACTATGATTCCTTTGGTTAAATAAAAATCACGCTAGATTTCGCAACCATAAATCAAAAGCTCTATCTCTATTCTCAAAAGTTGTCCCCTTTATGATGAATTTCAGAGCAACAACTTATCACTCTGAGGAACATTTTTTATCTTCTCCTACATCACCTACTTTGTACACACAGATATGCCACCCTGCTACTATTATTTTAGAATGTGATGCTTCTTTTAATCTTACAGATGGCTCAGCAGCAGCTAGATTCATTTTCAAATCTCCAGACACTCGCATCATTGTGGTGGCTTATCTCCCTCTACAAGTCTCAAGTCCGGCTATGGGTGAAGATACTGCACTACCACAAGCTCTCAATTTTGCTAAATCTCTTTCACTACACCATCTAATTACTTATTTAGATGTTGTCAACATCATCAAGTACATCAATCTTCAAGAAGAGATTCCATGGCAACTGAAGTCCATTATTCTCGACATTCAGCACCGATTTAGAATGCTTAAAATGCTCAATATTTCCCATATTCCTAGAGATCTAAATGTAAATGCCTACTTGTCAGCTTTTTTGGGAAAATCCACTTGGTTTACTGCTTTTGGAGAATAGATTCCACTGCTCCTACTTTTTTATGTACTTCCTTTTCCTAATTAATTTATAATTTCTTTTCTTTCAAAAAAAAACATGCCAATACAGGGAGAGGTATAATCAATGAAAGAGTTCACAAGCAATAAATTGTTGATTAAGATCTCAAAAAGTTAATTTTGATACATTTCCATGAAAGAAAGAAGAAAAACATAATTATTACTTAAAAAGTGAAATTTATACATGTAACAAATCTCACCAGTCTAATTTTGAATTGACATCTAATGAGAATGTCGACTCAATGGGTGTCATAGCCTCCTCAGCTGTCTACATATGAGAGCAAATTGTTAGAATTTTGAACCCATGCTGATGATAATAACACTTTTAAAAAGCAGTACATAGTTTTGAAGCGACAATTCATTCAGAAACCACATATATGTGGTAGATTAACATGCTAAAATAAACTCCCAAGAAGAAAGAAAAGCATGCTGACTCTAAGGCCTTGGATTTTGTTTACTTTGTTCTCTTAAAAAAAAACAAAGAATATCATCAGATAAGTACCAAACTGCAACGAGGCAGCCCATTGCAGCCTCCCACCATTGCAGGAAGGCACTTTTGTAATTAACTGAATATTTAGTCCCGAAGTTAATTCTACAGCTAGTCTTAATACAAGGGTTTCAACATTGGGTACCAGCCCAATATCTGACATGTTGGACTAGTAAAGTATGCACAACCAGCCTCGTTGGGTAGCATTGATTAAAAAATTGGGGAAAAAATATTATAATGAATAAAAAATTGTACATACTATCCATGAGGACCTTGTACCAGTCCTCTGTTGGACTGGTACATACGACCCAGTATGGGTGGTATATCAATTCATGATATGCAAAACAATTCATAAGCTCATGATCATCCTACAAAAAACTACTATCTGATAATCATGTTGAAATCACTGTTGGTCAATAAACCCATAAACCCACCATAAGTTAACAGGAGACTAAGAAATCACAATCACCTTATTATATTTATACAAATTTGTGAACATGATTTTAGATCCCCTGAATCCAGTGTTATCAAAGGCACCAAGGTTCCAAAACACCTAAGACGCAAGATCTGGCTCGCTCAAACAATATAAAAAGTTAAAAACTATAGGGAGAAAGATAATCATTAAAATAAAAATAAGATAATCCACGAGTTCTATGTCATTTTATATTAAAAATATCACCACTAGAACATTGAATTCCATTTAACCATCTATAAAGCATTAAAGCACTAAATTGTCCAAATCTAATAATGGAAATAACAAAACAAAATAAGAGTTAACACAATTCAAAATTCACGATCCTAAAATTAGAGTGATAATTGAAAATCCTGAAAAATTAAGTAATTAATACAATTTACAGATCATTATCAACAAGAATCAACTGCTATAATATTATTAACAAGAATTAACATACTTCTGCAGTGGAAGGGCTAAGCTCAAGACCAGGGTGGGCCTTAGTACAATAGTAAGGTTGCTCTTATATGAACTAGTACAATAGAGTTTGAGTCATGAAAAATAATTTTTCTTTAAATATTTAGAAGTAAAAAATACATACATTAACCCTTCCCAGACAATGTGTTGGCGGGAACCTTGTCCACTAGGTACGCCCTTTAGGGGTTGAGATCAAGAGGAGGTTGGCAGAGAGTACGGAAGGCAAGGGAGGGAGGCTAAGAGCAAGGGAAGGCAAAGATAGGGGCTCAAAGCAGTGAAAAAGAGGAAGGGAAGGCAAGGATATGAGCTCAAAGCAAGGGGAGCCAAGGAGGCTGACAACAATAGGTAGCATGGGGTTCATAGTGATAGGGTGCAAAGGACAAAGAAAGAGGAAGAGAGCTACCGAGAAAAAGAAAGAGGTAGAGAAAGAGAGGGAGGCAGAGTGGGCTATCTGAAAAAAGAGAGGCAAAGAGAGTTGTCGAGAGAAAGAGAGAGGTAGAGAGGAGGGGAGGGAGCTGCAGAGAAAAGAGAGGGGGTGGGGGGGTTGAATCATAAAGAAGAGGGAGAGTAAAAGCAAGGAAGAAAAGGAGGGAGAGAGGTTGCTACACCATCAAAGAGAGGGAGGGAGAGAGAGCAGGAGGGCAGAGAGAGAGAGTGAGAGCTAAGCAAGAGAGGGGAGGTACCGTTGTGGAAAGGCACCATCATTGTGGTTTGCGAGAGGAAAGACACCACCCACCATGTCCAGGAGATTATTGATGTTTAGTCATTTGCCAATTGCCTTGCACAGAAGAATGTCAGTCGATCATCGACGACTGCCTTCCACACAAGGTTGGATACCTGGGGTTTTCCAATAAGGGGATGCATTGGGTCAAGGTCATGACGAGGGAGAGAGTGAAGAGGAAGGTAACCAATTTAATTGGTTCAACCCAATTGATTGAATTCAACTCAGGTTGCCACTAGGTTTGGGTGTGTGCTTCGTGTGGCCAACAACTAGCCTCGAGCGCACGCCTAAGAGACGACTACGTCCAAATGCCTTAATGGATTTGATTAGTGGTGCTCGGGCCTCGCCCAACTGGGTTTGATCAAAGAAATTGAACATGAACAACCAATGACATCTCTTCCTGAAACATTTAATTTCTAAAAGTTACCATTTTAAACAAACAGACCTAGGAGCTTTCCCCGTTCCTTCTTGTAAGATTATAAGACTACACTAGCTTTATAGAAGAGAATGAAACAAATATGAACTTGATTAGGTATACCTTTTCGGTCAAATCAAGTGCTCCACTAATAATTGTAGTTTCATCATGCGTGAGCTCACCACCTTTACCAGCCTGAAATGATTGGAAGCACTAAAATTAATACAAATGACATATATACATATTTATTTAGGAATACGAGTAACTCTACCTCCTTGCCATGAATAGAGACAAGAGCTTTTAACTGAGCACGTCTAAAAAGTGCAGATTCGTTATGTCCAAGTGCACAATCTAGAATCTGAATCCACATACACTTGTTAGAAGCAATTCAAACATAGCTCCATTTAAAGAAAACAAAGAATATTCAGCAACTTCATTCAAATGATTTTAAGAAAGAAAATAGCAACATATGTTTGCAACTAGGATACCCTAAAAAGTACCATGCAGCAATGGCAGAACATGTTATCATGTGCTCTTTGATAAGCATAAACACTGCCTTTGGCAGATGCAGATAGCTTAGACCATCTCATCCAAAAGAAAAGTAGAGCTAAAGAGAACAAAAGGGATTGAAGGAAAAAGAGGTAACTGACTCAAAAAAATTCCAATACAATCTCTAGGATAATCTCACTAAACTCACTCAACCTTTGAAGTCCTGGAGAAGAATAAGGTCGTCACGTCATAGTCAAAGAGCACTACCTAATGTTACCATTGGCTGCAAACAAGGATGTCAACAATAGAATGACTAATGGATGGTAGGTTTCCTCCATTTTCCCATTTGGTAGCTTATTAGAAAAATTAGCAATAACAACATAAAGTTTTGAAAACATTTGCCAGATTAATTTAAAAGCAGGCTTTTTTTTAGGAGACAATCTAAATACTGAACTCTTGTGTTATATATACACACATCACCAAGACTCTTCTTCTGCCTGAGAATACCAAATTACAGAGAGAAGAGACTAGAATTGCACAGTCAAATTGCCAAATGAAGCAATTTTGATTGAGACTGTGAACCTTGGTCTTAATTGCAGATGCATGAGAGCCATTTTACTAGAAAAATGCTTTGACAACGATTGACCAACTATACGATACTTCAAACTCAAAAGCAAAAACAAGGATGCATGAGAAAGGCTCCTCATTATCGTTACTCAACTATCCAGTAATTGAACAAATTAGTATTTAGCCTATAAAATGCAACTGCATAAGTTAACTCTATGTTTGTAGTTGGAAAACTCTGATGCATTATCTTTTTTTGAAAAAGAGGCAAACTCAAACATTGATGCTATAGTTTCTACAGTACATTGTCTTAACCTAAGCATGCATATCATATTGACAAAACCAAATGAGCAGGAACTTCTCGAGTTATCTTAGTTTGATTTAGGGGTTCATTTTATTGTAATGTAGTAGTAGTTTCACAATACAGTATTTAATCTGAGCATGCAATCAAAGTGATAAAACCAAAAAGAGGATAAAAATTCTTGGTTCTCCATCTATTTTAGTTTGGTTTGGAAGTTCTTTCTATTGTAATATAGGATTCAATCCTTTATTAACCTTTAAGTACCATGGAGGGAGGTTATTCTAAGTCCAAAGCAATTATATTAGAGAAGTTTTGCAATTTCTTAGCATAGTGAAACCACATTTTATTAGTATTTATCAATCAAAAAGTAAATGGTTCATATATCAAAAGATTATGATTTCATTGCATTAATTAAATATTAAACATGCTAAATACAAGCTCTAAGTTCATCACCAAACAGCTCAAGAAGTAAAAAAAAGGTTAAAATTACTAATAAAGAAATGTTAGTTTATAAGTTTAAACATTTAATGAGTTTAACTCCACTCTTATAAGTTCTTTCTTCTTTTTTGTGTTCAATATATTTTCTAAATCATGTCATGACATTAAGCATGATTTATATCAATAAAGAATTACCTTGCCAACAGGATAAGCAATAGGATAGCAGATGATCATTAAAATTCGAACTAGCCATACCAAGCTAGCACCAACTGCTAATCCATATCTTGTACATATGGCTTGAGGAATAACCTGGATAAGACAACTTAATTAGCATATCCTCTTTAACTTAATAACATGGTTCACCACTTAAAGAGTGAAGCCAAACTATAATCTATTGAGAATGAGTTACCTCTCCAAAAGCCAGAACGAAGGTTACGGACAAGACAATAGCGACAAATGGATTGAATAACTTATCAAGGTATATAGGAAGAGCCTGCATTAAACAACTTTGGCCTCAGCACTGTAAGTGTCATATCAAAGAACCCAACTAAAGAAGATAAGAAAAAGTTAACAATTGAAAATCTAAAGTATGTACCAGTAAACAGTAAATGTAAACCATTAAATAGAACTCCTATTAGTCCATTGCATATAACTATACAGCACCACAAGTACCAAATTTCATGACCATAAGATGGTAGAAGAACCTAAAATTTAACAACCCACACGATTATGATCAGATTGTTGGTGAGCTTACAGGGTTCCCAAATGTTAAATTATAAATCATTACTACAACTTTCAAGATTTCATGTAGACATCTAATACAAAACTTAGGTAAACTAGGAGCACATTTTGGTAAGCAGGACTTTCAGCAGATTATCACTCAACTTATCATTGCTTGTTATTGATATAATGAAATCTGATACAGAATAAAACCATCAATACAGCTTGGTACATTCTTAGATTACTTGTTAACTGATGTTATTGGTTCGGAAACTACCTGATTGTGTGTTTCACAAAAATCTGAGGATATATTCATATTAGATCTTCCATAAAAAACTGAGGATATATTCATATTAGATCTTAAGAATATATCAGCTAGAGACATTTTTATAATGATAAACCAAAATACAGGTCGAGATATTTGATGCATTAGCACTGTAATATGTTTCGCATTCAGTTAAGTCGGATCAGCATCTGCAACTACTGTACACGAAAAAGGATTGCAGGAAAGCCTCGAATAATGAATGATTGGCACAGGACGTTTGGATAGATTCGCACCTCCATGGAAGCCGCATTACACAAAAGCAAAGTCACAAGAAGCTGATGCTGCTTTTGAACAACAGGAAGAATTGTAGCTGCAACAAAGATCCAGCAAATAAAGCATAACAAGATTAAAAGACAAACTATGACAAGAAACATAAAAATGTGCATAAATTTCAGTGCGCGAGAAAATTTTTTTTTGCTGATTTATCAGGCATAGAAGCAATTTAATTAGTTTACACGGAAGAAATTACACAAGGTCTCCTATGCAAAGAAAGCAAGTATTCTTCCTCGCATTAGACACGTTTAAATGAGAAAATTACGTTGAGTAGAAACAACATCGAACAAGTATCGATTTCTTGTTAAAGAAAAAGGAAGATCGGTGGCTTTTCTAGACAAATCAAGAACATAGGAGGGCGTTACGGAAGCTCCTCCTCCATCCGAACAAGAACGGACAGATTCGATAATCAGGGGAGAATGGATACGGACCTGCCTGCTTCTTCTCGGCAGGGGTTCCGCTGCGCTGCAGGATCTCGAGCTCGACGAGGCCGAGCGACATCAACCCCAAGGTAAGCCCGGACATAATCCCCGCAAACAGTACGAGCACGCAGGAGATCCCCACGTATGCGTACCACAGCAGCGAACCGAACGGGATGTCCCCCTGCTGCTGAAGCAAAGGGGCGCCGCTCCCGCCGGCGGCCGCAGACGCCGCCACCGTCGCCGTCGTCAACATCCTCGCCACCACTATCGCGTTCACCCCGTGCATCGCTGCGACAACCCTTCTCCGATCCCTCTCCTTCGGCTTCACCAATCCTTAGGCGACGCCCACCCACGACGAGCTCTCGGGAACGAGAGACAGAGGAATTCGGATGGGGGAGCTGGAGATGTGGAACTATAATGAATGATTCAATACTGGAATCAGTTCAGGTGTGTTAGGCCTACTACCCACCTGTGATTAAGCCTATGAAACGAAGACACGTCAACCGGCAAGCATTAGAATACGCAAAATCATAGGTAATGTCTTCTAACTGTAAAACTCTCGTACACCAGATCCGTCCAAGTTAACAAGAGATCGGGGAAAGGGTGGTAGAGAGTACCGGCGGACAAGGTTTAACGTTAAACGGGTGCGAGGACCGAGAGAGGAGTGATCTGTGGCAGCCGGAGATTTAAATCTGAGTTCACTGGTTGTGTACGGTGAGATGGGACGTGAAGTTCGTCTATGGACGGAGGAGAAATTTTGTGATAATATTTTTGGGCGATTTTCTCATTTGGAGATTTTCCCAACAACGCCCCTTTTTGGTTTCTTTCAAATATTTTTTTTTTATTTTTAAAAATATTCAAAATATTCCTCACCAATTCTTTCCGTCCATTTTTTCAGAAGTTTTGAATTATTACAGTATTTTTCATTTAACTCGTTTATAATATTTTTTTAATAATATTTTTTATAATAAAAAATACTATAAATATTATTAAAAAAATACTGTAAGTAACATATTATACCTCTTTAGTTGTCATTGTTGGTAAACCATTATGATACGATATGTTAAACTTATAATTGGTTTGTTTGTGGACCATTTACATATTTTCATATATGTATTTTTATTGTGGTAGCTAAAATACTACAATGACAAGATAATTTTTAATTTTTATTTAGGTGATATTATTATAAATACTTATTTAAATCATAATATGGTACATTAAATGATTTCTAATATATTTTGATTCCATTTAGTTTATTTCTATTATTTTTAAGTAAACTTTATAATATTTTTATTGTGGTGATCAAAATACTGTGAGAAACCAAAAACACTAACTTTAATATCTCAAAACACTATTTTAAGGGATGGTTTGGATATTTTTTTAAATTAGGAGTATGATTAGAAAAAACAAAAAAAATCAAAATAGGAGATGTTGGTGGGAAAAAAAAATCCAAATTGAGGGTTTCTTTTTTTAAGGGAAAATCACCCAATATTTTTATTTTTTAATTTTTTTTTAATTTAGTTGGAGGGTTCTTAATGTTCAAGTTCTAAAATGTATTTTTGTGTTCACAACGACTTGGTTCATTCCCCTTTGTTTCGTGTTATTCATTAGGGTTGGTGCCATGGTCTTCTAACTACTAAAACCTTTTTATGGTTTTAGAAGTATTCTGTGTGCATCTGGTTTGGATGACTGAATGTTTTTAGATATGATTTCCAACAGATCCTGAAGAATTTCTTAGTTAGGTCAATCAGAATCTTTGGTCCGTGGGGCCCCTTTAGTTGCTGTAAGTGACAACATTGGTCAATTATGATAGCTTTTCTAGCCAATATTTTCTAATGCTGTTTGTGATCTTCATTAAATCTTGTCAATATTTGTGTTACGAGTCTTTCCTATCTTTGACGATAGATATCATCTTACTTTGTGATTACAGCTGTTTAGTTGTTCATGGTTAACAATTCTATTACTATGCTTCAATTAATTATAGCAGATTATTATGAAGAATTCAAAGTATATGTGATCATCATGTCTTGAGTATGTGAAGCATAACATGGGTCATATAGTCATGGTAATGGGTTTAGATCCTATAAATTGCTCTGTTATTTCTGAGAAGTACTTTTTCTTGGTTAATTTCTAACAAAACTTCGAGTGATGATCTTTTTGATCTTAATTTCTAACCAACATTTGTGCTTCAGGACTGAAGATAGGTTAATTAGCTTGTATAGGTCAAGAAGCAAGCATTTACCTTCTTAGCAAGCTCAGCCACCACACTCATAGTGTTGGTCCATGTTTTGTTTAGTTCCATGAAATATTGAGCATGATACAGGAGCAACCTCTGTTCTTGTAAAAGACAGACATTAATTGGAGAATTTTATTCAAAACAAAGAGCACTGGCCAACTTGACATCCATATAGTCACAATAGGAATACTGGATATGTTGGGATGGGAACAGGGAAGGACTGTGTTTGCATAACCATTTTACAAATGAATGAGATTGACACAAGTTCCTTATCTCTATAACCTCTGAGAAAATTAACAACTAAAACATGCAAGATAAAAAAATAATAATGATTGATTTCTGAATTGGTATCTGTGCCTTCAATTGTATTGCATATTGGTTATTTTACCAAAAGTTTGGTCGAACAAGTAATGCCTGTATTTATTTCCGGCATAAATTTAAATATATAGGTTGCTTTTGAATGTTTCTTCATTAATAAATACGATTCTGTATGCATATGTGAATCTTGGTATATATCTTAAGGATATATTTTTTAAAAAATGTCATACATATGGAACTATGGTTCGGAATTCATAGCTTGCTGTATTTATTTATTTATTTATTTATTTATTTATTATTATTATTATTATGTTGAATCGAAGATGTTCTCATATAAACCGACAAAAAATATTGGATAAGAATTTGAACTTATAGTATCTTTATGTGACTTTATATTATATACATGAATGGATTCTGATTATGATTATAGTCCTATAAAGGAAGTTCAATTATAATAGAATTTCTTAAGAGATATCTTGATGGGAGGAACTTTTATGATTATTGTTTTAAATCCTCTGGTCTCATCTATAAAAGGATAGGACATTCCAAAGATAAAACATAAAAAAAATTAAGATTATAGATGTATTATTAATCTCTCTTAATCCCTATTTCGTTGCTTATGGTGGTCCTTTCAAGAGTAGGAAGAAAGGAGAAGGCGAGTCTAGTTCTCCTTACAAATCAACATTGTTGTAACTTTTAGATTCAATGATAGTGTATTTATAGATCAGATAAAAGTTTTCTAAATAGCATCGAAAGGTACACAATCTTGATCTTGATCTATCATTATTTGATTTCAATTCTAACATTAAAGTTTTTCGTATAACGGTAGCTTAATTATAATTTTTTAAAATAAAAAATCTTAGATCGTAAAAGTATATATAATCTATTTTGTATTTAGATCTATTTGTTAGTTTCTTTCGCTTACGAAAAGGTGTTATTTGGTTTTGATTGTATGATACTTGAACGATTTGTTTATGTTATCGATATGTTTTTCTATCTCATCTGACATGTCACCTACTTGTGAGCAATATGAGGTTCCTTATATTTGATCAACAAACTATTATTAGTAGTATTATTAATGGCAATGGCCTCTATTGGTCATCAACCCAATCGTAAATAATAGTTATGTACCGATCTACTATAGGCAGTAGCGGGTGTGATAACCGGTGGTAGTCACATGCAACAATGGTTGCTTGTGTGTTGTAGTCCAAGCATTATTGTGGCACCGTACCTTAGTTATGGGTGGTTACACATGCAGTAGTGCGCTTAAGTGTGGTGACTACAATGATGCTACCATTATGGTAGCAATGATACCATAATGATAGCAATGATACCATATTGATACCATTGTGGTACTCTTTGTTGGTTGTCAACATCGAAGGTCACAATTCACAATAGTTATGCGATGGCCACAAGGGTTGCTGGTCGATTGCAGACATCATGCACAATAAGAATAGCCACGAGTAGGTGCAATGATACGTCATGACAACCGTAGTTGTTGTTGGTCATTCATGGAGGCAATTCAGGCCAATCGTGCACTATAACGATCGTAAGGGTCATTGATTAATCGTGTGAAGACTACCGCGTACCATGGCAACTACAAGGGTTGTCGATTAGCCACATGAAAACTGTTGCATGTCACAACAACCATAGGGGTCGCTAGTAGGTCGCGTGAGAATAATCGTGCACAGTGACTACTGTAGACAATGGATGACTGCACACTATGGTTGTCACATGTCTCGTGCAATGGTTGTTGGGAAGAAAAAGAAAAATTAGGTTTCACTTATTAAAATTATAGTTTTACTAATATAAATTCTTTTGATTTCAATCAATATCATTGATATTTTTATCATTCAAATAATTTCACTATATATCCTACCAAAATTATAGTTTTGCCTTTAGAAAATCAAATATTTTTTTACTTATTTTCTCAACTATAAAATTAACTAATTTGGCATGCTTTAATTAAATATTTTGATCAAACTGGATTCTAACACTATTTTGATTACTTGATTTAGATTTGATTAATCTTATTTTAATCAAATTTAAGAAAAGTTCAATTTTGATCACTTTGATCAATTTTAATTTTGGTTGATCCATTTGGGCGATGGCCGCAAGAGTTGCTGGTCGATTGCAGACATCATGCACAATAAGAATAGCCACGAGTAGGTGCAATGATACGTCATGACAACCGTAGTTGTTGTTGGTCATTCATGGAGGCAATTCAGGCCAATCGTGCACTATAACGATCGTAAGGGTCATTGATTAATCGTGTGAAGACTACTGCGTACCATAGCAACTACAAGGGTTGTCGATTAGCCACATGAAAACTGTTGCATGTCACAACAACCATAGGGGTCGCTAGTAGGTCGCGTGAGAATAATCGTGCACAGTAGTCACTGTAGACAATGGATGACCGCACACTATGGTTGTCACATGTCTCGGGTTGTTGGGAAGAAAAAGAAAAATTAGGTTTCACTTATTAAAATTATAGTTTTACTAATATAAATTCTTTTGATTTCAATCAATATCATTGATATTTTTATCATTCAAAAATCAAATAATTTCACTATATATCCTACCAAAATTATAGTTTTGCCTTTAGAAAATCAAATATTTTTTTACTTATTTTCTCAACTATAAAATTAACTAATTTGGCATGCTTTAATTAAATATTTTGATCAAACTGGATTCTAACACTATTTTGATTACTTGATTTAGATTTGATTAATCTTGTTTTAATCAAATTTAAGAAAAGTTCAATTTTGATCACTTTGATCAATTTTAATTTTGGTTGATCCATTTGGGCTGATGTTTAATCTAATTCTAGTCTTATCTAATTAAATAGAATTGATTTTTTTAATTTAGGATTATATATGAGGAGGAGAAGATGGAAGAGGAGTAGAATGAAAAAGAAAGGAGGGGTGAGGAAGGAGGATGAAGAGTGGGAAGAGGCGGAGGTGGAAGTAGAGGATGAAGCTAAGGGCAAAGGGAGATGGCAGCACAGTAGGAGGAGGAGATGAAGGTGGAGGTAGAGTGCAAGGAAGATGAGGAGAGAGAGAGAGAGGAGGAACCCTAGGGCAAGGCCACGAAGAGAAAACCAATAGGGAGGAGGAGATTTAAGGAGTGAGAGGGGGAGGAGGAGCGATGGAGATGGAGGTGGCGAGGATAATTTAAAAAATCAATTGGTAATATATGATTTAACTAAATCAATTGAATAATTAGGGTTTAGTTGAATTGATCTTGATTTATTTTTTAAAAATAAGTTAAACCTGGTTAAAAAATAATAATAATTTTATAATTTAATTAAAAACATTTTAATCAAATCTTAAGAAAAAATATTATTTGATAAAAATTAAATAGGAGGATGTCATATGATAAAAGCCAATTATTTTTTTCAATAAATTACCCATATCCTTATGTCGGGAATCGCCGATTATATATATTTAAAAGGGCAGGGATTTGTCATTCCGCCTATTGTTTTGGTTTTCCCGATTCATCTCCAAGAGACCGGCGACGATGGCGGCTGCTGCGGGGGACGTCGAGGTGGTGGATTTCGAGCCTGACGATGACGATCTCATGGACGAGGAGGTTGCAGCCGCCGAGGTCGACCCCTCCCCTGCCCCCAGGCTCCGATCCGCCATCGCCGGCAGCGGTTCCTCGGGCCCTAGGAAGACCAAGGGCCGGGGATTTCGCGAGGAGGTGGGTCGCGATAGCGACAGCCGCCTCACCGCCAGGGATTTCGATTCCCTCGACTCCGATGGCGGTCCCGGTCCCCAGCGATGTAAGTTTGGAAACCCTAATCCGATGGTTCCCCGACCTTTTCTTTCCGATTTCCTACATTTTTGACTTTGGATTCACACTCTTTTTAACTTTATCTTTCTGCCGAATTGCTTTCTGTTTTACTAATATGTTCCCTCAAATCCTAAGAGTTTCGGTGTTTTTAGGGTTTAATATAATTGCATATGCGATTTGAATTTCATGTTGGTTGGTTCCGTCAAATTATTTAACATTGTTTAGTTTGGGAATTAGTTTAAGGATTAGATGTAAGAAAGACACCCACTGTTAATGAATTAATTGTTCTTGAAACTTTATGCTTGACTAATGCGAAAAAGGCCTCTATTAAAAGCATAATTGACTGAATGCATATATCAGTTACAGATTTCCCCCGGGTAGTATCTGTCAATGATGCAACTTTTCAAACTTTAAATTATGATGTTCAAATTTAGCCATTTTTTTTCCTTTGGGTAAGGTAAAGCTTGTCAGGATCTTACAAAATGATAGATTAAATTTCACTAATAATGGGCATGGATGCTGTACTTTATAGCGTTGCTTGAACATAAAGAAACCACAGAATACTGTGGTGAAATAGCTAGAAAATGGATATTTTGAGGGAAAGAAATGTGAAATAGGTGAATGGAAGAAGAGAGCACCCAAATAGCCAAAGAAGAGATAAGATTCTGACTTTTTTGTTTCCAATCAAAACATGAGTATATTGCAAGACTAAAAACTATTTATTTAAATAAAAATATTAAATACGACTTAAAAGAGAGAGATTAAAGAGTTATTTGTTAAATGAATGAATTTTAGCAATTACTTCAGGACTTCAACTCTGAATACAATCTAATTTAGTCTGACTTTAACATAAAAAAGATCACCAAAAAATGAATTGTACTAATTAATCTGAACATATCATTTCAACAAAGATAACATCCAACATAAAAGAGATGCAAAAGATCATGAAAAAGGAAAAAAGGATTAAAAAAGAGAAATAATAGTGATAAAAACAAGTGCCCATTGAAGAAACCTTACATTGTCTCTAGCGACAATTAGAGGAGAGCAACAAGAAGCTCAGGTTGCTTAGGTGTGGAGAGCAGCTTGAGTCACCTTGGATCAAGCGCTTGATGACAAAGGAGTGTTCTGATAAGTGTACTAACGAGAGGTGATGATGGAGAATTGATGGATTAGGGCTCACTGGGGTTCATTGGGTCATGTGGGAGGGGAGGTGAGGAGAATAGGAGATTATTATTTGACTGAATCGAGCTAGGTTCAGGTCAAGCATGGTTTGAACTTAGGTCGCATGTGGTTTGGGCATGGATCAAGGGTGTGGTGCGGCCCCGAATAAGTCCAACCTAAGACTGTGTTTGGTTGGTTCAGACGAGCGATTGGGATGCCCAACGCCTAAGTTGAAGCGCTTGCCTAGGAGATGGCTAGGCAAAGGCACCTTTCCCAAAGAGGTAGGCTTGAGGCGCTTGGGCTTAACCTTCCCTCGCTTGAGCGCTAAGGCGAGTGTTTGAGATTCTTGTGACAACACTTATACAGTAATACATATGCACAAGTTTTTATGCAGCAAGAGGGGAGAGAACAGGAAGGATAAGGATCTCATCAATGTCCTAAATACCTATGGTAATCTAGGATCTCGAGTTTCATGACTTCATCAATGTTTGGATTTTAGATTGAATGATTATATTCACAAAATCAAATGTATATGTTAAACATTTATTACTTGGGAAAATTATTACATTCTTTCTTACGATCTGAAATAATGTTTTTACATTAAGAGAGGCATTTGTCTTTCCTCTGTATTCAAGATGCTGTAGATTAATCGGCCATTATAAACCATGTTAAATATATGATGTCGAGTTTGATGTTCGGCATATTTTGCTATGTCAAGAATATTGACATACTGCCATAACTTCATTTTTTAGTATCTTTGTGATTTATTGACAATTGGAAACATATTACATATAAATCAAGGATTGAAATATCGTACCGTATCGGAGTTTTGACCTTCTCTTGGTACGGTACTATATACTGAGCGATATACCGTTTGATATATATATATATATATATATATATGTATATATATATAAGTAAAAAAAAAAAATTTCGGCGACGTCATTGAGGCTATGTCACCTCCCTTCTCCCCCACGCGAGAGGCGATGTTGCCTCTCTTCTCCCTAGGCGGGGCGACTTCGCAGAAAAATGAGGCAACATTGCCTTAGCGACGTCACACACACACACACACACACTCACACACACACACACACACAGACACACACACACACACACATATATATATATAATTTGATTTACATGAGTTTTATATATTACTCAAATTATTATATTTTACAATTATTCAAATTATTATAACAATTACAGTTTATTCAATTTACAGTTTATTCAAATTCTTATAGCAATTTAATCAGGGATTCAGAAGATCTATTTATTTATATATATGCTATATAAAAAATTAAAAAAATGTGTGATGTCGCCATTCTTCTCCCCACTCGGCGACGTCGCCTTTATATATATATAATTATATATAATCTTTTATTTATATATTTATATATATATTATATATAAAAAAATTTAAAAAATGTGCGACGTCACCTCTCTTCTCCCCAGGCGGGTGATGTCGCCTTTATATATATATATTATTTATAAATAAAAAAATACCGCCTGGTAGCGAGCGGTCCGTATACCGGTTTCCTGTCGAACCAGTACGTACCGCCCATACCGAGCGGTCCATGTACCGGTTTCCTATCGGACCGGTACATATCGCCCATACCGAGCGGTATCATTCGAAACTGTATACCTTGATATAAATATATGTTATCCTGTTGATATGAAGGACAATAACTTGTTTGTAGATATTATATTGTGATCCATAGGAAGATTTTATATCTTGGACTAAGAAGATTTTAGGCCTTTTTTTAAAATCTTCATTGCAGTTTTCACTATTTCATGATTTCTTATTAGTTTTGTTACTTATGGTATGTACCAGAAGATATTTCTTCTTGTACCCTTTTTATGTTGCTTAGGCTTAAGATGACTATTACCTGTTGCATTTGTTTGCTACATTTTGGTTTGATGAAAAATATATAAATATGCACGTTGGAAGCGTGCCAAATAAGGTTTATTTTTTAAATAATGTATGGCAGATTGATGTTATCTAAGCTGACTATTTTCTAAATAACTAGCCCATGTAAAGATTTTTGTAGCATGATGCTATTGTTAGAAAATGGATTTTACAAGCACATTTTTGTTTTCTCTGACAGCTATTGAGGGATGGATTGTTCTAGTAACTGGGGTCCATGAAGAGGCACAGGAAGATGATTTGCACAACGCCTTTCGTGAATTTGGTCAGGTTAAAAACTTGCATCTAAATCTTGACCGTCGCACTGGATTTGTCAAGGTAGGTATAATAGTTTCTATTAACTTGTCAAACCATCAATTTTAATGCACCTTTATTCTTACAATCATTGTTGTACCCTTTTGTTTGAAGATTCATTTCTTTAAGCTTACTAGAAATTGAAATAGTGCTTAATATCCATTTGGTCTTTTCATATTTATAGTTGTGGGCTTTAATGGTTCTACATACATATTTGTTATAAATTGGAGATGTTATTTTGGGTATAACAGTACCAAGCTATAATATTTTCATCTTGGTATATTACTCTTTTAACAAAGAGAGAGGCACTATCATTTAGTAGCTTTAATAGGGTCCTTCAATGAGGTAAGTTTTTGCATGAAAGATATGTGACCAGAGGATGAGAACTTGCATTCAAATCAATGTTAGAATTCTGTTAACCTAGGGATTGAATGTCACATGTTAGTTGCTGCTGCTTAGCTAATGGCATGATGCTGTATTGGGCCACTACAAGGTACAATTGAGCACCATATTGATTGAAAACAGAACATAATATATTGCCTATTTTATGATTTACACTTTTCTTTTATCTGTTGATATCCTAACCTTTATTAAATCTTCCTGTGTATTAGTAATGTTGTTTTAGCTACTGTTTCATGTAGAACTTGTTACATTCTATATTAATTTAAGTCATGGTAGCTGCATATTATACACATCTAGCTGACCAAGTTACATTTTCTCTGTTCCATATTAATCTTAATCAGATGGCAAAAACTGAGGTTTCCATTTTGATTAAGATAATTGAATACTGTTGCTTAACATGTCAATATACTGAATTTTCATATGATACTCGAGCTCAAGCCCATATGTCTCTAAGCTATCCATGAAATAGAATATAAAAAAGGATCATAATTGCTACATTGAATGTGAAATGTTTAGGGTCATGGAGTGGTTGCAGGGACAGGGTATGTCATTTATCATGTGTAGTGTAGGATAGTTGGTTCATTGTTTCTGTTCATGGTACACTGAACCACTTTGATAGCTTAGCATGATAGGTAGTATATACTTTTTATTTTTCTGCATCATTACCTATCTGGATTGAAGACAAAAATATAAAATAACCTGAAAGCTTGGAACTGTATGTTTTAGATTGTTTCACATTTTTGTTATTAGTTATTTTCTATACAAAAGTGCAGCAAATTGGGATGCATAACCTAAGTCACAGATCTAATGGGATACAATGATTTTGGTAAATGTGGCTTCATATATTTGATGCCCTCAATAGATTTATTGTAGCTCGTCATAGACATATTGCTGACAGTGGTAGAATGGCATGTTGGTAGTATGATTTTTATTATTGCTTGAGGCAACCAGGATCTGTTGATGATATTTGCATTGGCATGTGTAGGTGGTTCTTGATGGTATTTTGATCATAAAATGAAGAGTGAAACTTTGCATTTGTGCTATCACTTCCTATCTATAGTGGTCGTTCCTAGGTTGACTAGGAACAGGCTGCATGCATGAATTTCATTGGGTACTAGTCAGTGCTGACTATAATCATCTATTGTAGGAAACATGTCTACTGAGTGTTTGACTTTTGGTGTTGGAGTGTATACCATGCTCATAGGTAGCAAGAGATGTGATTTATAGTTTGCTGCGCATATTCCGCAATCCAATCTAAATCATTTTTAGTGTCTTTTAGTTGGCTTAATGCACCATTATATATGAGCCTCACTACTCCTTTTCCCATCTCTGGTGCCCTTTGAAGTGTCCATGAGATCAGTCAACTGTTCATTTGGTTTCTGAGATGTGTTGATGATTCACTCTATTCTGCGAGATTACAATATTATCTTTTTGTTTTGTGCTTGGAAAACATCTTTTTTCTTTGTAATTTTTAGAAGTAATAGTCAAGTGGTAACTGCCAAATTTGAATCTAGCAATCAACAATATATGTATATTTCTGACTATCAGGAGTATGAATAATATAGATGATATCTTACGCTTCTTATAATCTATAACATCATAAATTATATTATGATCCTGTAGAAATATCTGCTACTTATGGAATCTTAGGTGTCAAATTGTGGACTTATGAGTGAAAAGACGATTTCTGAACTTAGAGATGCTGTAGTAATGCATCATGCTTGCAGTTATTCCCTTCTTATTGTAGGGCAAGCGCATCTTACAAAAATCTTGCTATGACTATTAACAAAAGCTGTTTTCTCCTTTTCCTGCGTGTTCAAGTTTGCTTTTGGGCTAATTTTCCTCAGCATCAAGGTTGTAAATATGGGTTGCTTACTAGGACAAATATTTAATAACGCACCTTTGTTCATATAACATTCTTGCTGCTCATTTTGCTGCAACTTTTTTATGTCAGGAATTGGGTGGCTGTAGTGCAATTGTTCTTTTTAATAATTTTGATGCAAGTGTTCATCACAAAAGGAAATATATGCAACAATTTTACTGTAGAAAACAAAATTTTTTGAAAGGGGAAATTGATCTGCACTGATTTGAGTTGAATTTGTGTTCAGCTCAAACTCTGGTTGAGTTGAATTGGACTTTGACTCGAACTCAAGTTGAGTTGAACTTAAGTAAGACTTGAAGTAAGGAGTTGAATTGAACTCCTTCGACTAGGGACGGGTGAAAAAGCAAGAGAAAACACATTCCAAGCTCCATTTTAAAATAGATCAGAAACCACATTAAAGTTCATCACCTTATTAATATTAATTTAAGTAGGCCAACGATTAAGTGGTACGTTAGAAAGCCAAGGTTCAGCCTAGATATCGATATTTAAACCATTACCAATCATGATCCGAAGGCCCTACTTAATACTGAAGAGGAGATGAGTTAAATTTCTCCATGACCGTGAAGATCCTTGCTTGGGAATATGATTCCAAGGATTAGGGTGATCATTCTTTGCAAAAAGGAGGTTAGACCATTGGCTGCCCTGATTGCTAAGAAGTGAGATGCGCTTAGCGCCAATAGACTTTTTGACCACATGAATATTGTGAATACCAAGGCCCCCAATGTCCTTATGGAAGTGATGCAATCCCAACAAAGAAGATTGAGCTTGTTATGTGAACCATCATTGTTCCAAAAGCATTCCTTAGAAAGTCTTAATCTTTTTGGTTATTTTATTTGAAATCCAAGAGTTCATAAGCATGTTAGAAGGGATGACATTGACATCAGAGTTAACAAGGACAACTTTGCCGGCTTGACTAAGAAGCCCTTTTTGCCATCCTTAGATTCTTTTGAGATGCTAAGAGAGTTTTGACACTTGATGGGGAAAAGGTCACTTTTTTTTGAGGAAGAAGAATTTGTATGATGTTCGGAATTTTCCATGGCCTTCAAGTAAACCCTCTTTGGTTTCTCTGAAGTGTTCTCGTCGCGGGTTCTATTCTTTTGCTTGATCACCATAGTTGTTTCGCTAGCACCTGAGATGATATACACCTTGAAAAGGCTTAATTTGGTGCTGATCTGATCATGCAAGCCGGCTGTATATTTCATCATCGTCAGGTGTTTGTCGAGAGAGATTTCGAGTGCCACCACTTGTCAACAAAATTTGATGTAGTCTTGCACCTATTAGTCTCTCCCTTGGCACAGTCATCTTTTCTATTGATCTTCGAGGTAGCCCATTGAATAAAATGCTTATCAGAGGAGTCTTTTAAAGTGCCCCCATGTCACCACTTTGTTATTGTAAGATCGAAGGTAGGCATTCCATTATGCAAGTGCATGATCGGTCAACTCGAGTCGCGCAAGCGTGACCGTCCTTGGTGTTGTACCTATAGAGAGTAAAATAGGTGTCAAGTTGATCAAGCCATACATCCAATACCTCGATGTTGTTGGAGCTACTGTAGAAGGGCATGTTAATCTAAGCCTCGACTCAGAAGGGTCGAAGCCTCGCTTTTGCCATTGGTTCCATGGTATCAACGTTGTCGCCATTGCAGTTCATCTTTGGCAAACCGGTTTGAGTATTTGATGAAGATGGTCCCTTCTTCTCTATGATGTGCTTGTTTCTATCACGTTTTACTATTAGGTTGGCTTTGGGATTGAATCCAACACATATGACCTCCATCTTTTGTGAGAGCATTGCGATTTAGGCAGCAAGGTCCAACAGGGCTGTTGGGTTGCTTGTTGCCCTTGTGTTGGCACCACTTTTCGTCGGTGATCGGGTTGAAACTCTTAACTCCTGTAGTTCTTCTCTTAATGCTTTATATCCTTGCCTAGTGGTAACCATCCACATGTGAGGAACGATGCTTTGATACCACCTAATCCATATGGGAAAGGACCCGATGATGTCAAACCTTCCTTGAGCGGATTTGTCTTCGCGGAGTTGCGAGAAAACAAAAAATTTGGGAGGAGAAATCAATCTTCTTTGCTTTGAAACAGAAGTACCTAAACATGGAACTTGTATAAGGACTCCGTCAGTGACAATGATTGAAGGGGCTGCAGTTCTCTCCTCTCTTCCAGCCGTAAGGACCTCCTCCTGAGGTTGCTGTTGGGATCAACAGCTAGTGGAGTATGGAGTTGCTGCTGCTGCCATCTACGAGGAAGAGAAGCCATTGAAGGAGGGATCAAGAATAGGGAAAGAATTGGGACTAGCTGGTAGGAAGAGTAGCATTGCAATGGAAGGAAGAAGGATATGCCATGAACCACCGTGTTGATCCCAAATTGTGGTTATCTGATTGATATAGCTCTGTGTCCGTAGACTAATCAGTTATTTTTCCCTGTTCGGCATTTATTTGTTAGCTGGTCTCCTGGTAGCAGAGGTCAAGGATGTAAATTTTTGTAAGTTGCTTAAGCCAAATAATTTCTGGATTGAAGTTGCATGTGGAAGTTGACCACCTGATTAATCTTTTATGATGTATAGAGCTCCACATTACATTTTACGTTAGGGTTTGGGTCCTGTAAATGGTCAAACCATGCAGTTTACAGGTGAACTAAAGTGGTCATGTTAAATGTATTTTTGATGATCTAGCCTTATTTAACAGATGTGTTCTATATGGAGTCTTCTGTCGGAAGTGCTTTCAAATAATAAATTGCATACAAGTACTTGAGAATGGCATCTGCATGAAATGATGGCAAATCCAAACAGGTCCTTCAATGCTAAATATATTAAATTTCTGCATCACTGTTAGTTTAATCATTTAACAAGCATTATCTATCACTACTTATTCATCTTATTTTGCTTACATTTCTTTTATTTGTTATGAATTTGATTTTTCTGCATTTTTTAGGGTTATGCCCTGATTGAATATGAGAACTTTGATGAAGCACAAGCTGCAATCACAACACTAAATGGTACCGAGCTCCTTACACAAACGATATATGTTGATTGGACATTTAGCAAAGGTCCGATCAAGCGAAGAAACATGAGGAGAAGGTAATATTATGTTTGACTACAGTTTTTTGTGCTGATATCAGCATGTCATGTTGAAGCAGCTTATTGTAGCATCTTCCCAAATGAAGCTTCTAATTCAAGTTGCAGAATTTGTACACTTTCTTAACAATACATCGTGAAACTTTTGACTCTTTCTCCACCACCAATATCAAATCTCATTATTTGCTTGATATCCTGTCCCATAAAATAGACTTTTTAGAATTTGTCAAGAAACATCATATAGCACTATTTTCATTATTTGATTGTTTTTTCTAACCTTATTGATGCCAATTGTTTTTAAAGGAGTGCTAAGGTGACGACAGAATGCTTCTTATCGTTTGCTTAAAACCACTCGATACAACTTGATCAGCCAAAATTACAGTCTGCTATGGTTTCTTTTTTTTTTAAATTATACCAGTTAATGTTTATACAAAATCATCAGGAATCCCAAGGTGTTACCAAGCATCTGAAGCATTGCAGCTCATATGACGGTTTTGTTTCTTTCCACAGATCTCCACGTTCTCATCGATCAAGGAGCCCTCCTAGGAGGAGATACTGAAGCTGCTTTGCAGCTTTACTTCCCCCATGTCATGTGATTTTGGGAGTCTGCATCCTTCGTGTGTCCCAAGGCCCGTGGCAGCTTGGTGTGGATTTACGTGACTCAAAGAGGCAGTATGTTGTAGTATGATTAGTTGAAAGTATAATTAGTGACTTACCTGTTTCTGCTATTTATTTTAACGCATGCTATGCCTGCTTTAATGATTTCGGTGGAACTGCCGAGTGCTGTTGATGTAATACAGATTTTATTTTGTTTGATGCGTGCATTTGCTGATTTGAGGATTTCTTCCCTTGCATTGTCTTGCATAGTGCCATTGTAATGTATCTGCATAGTGCCATTGTAATGTCTTGCATAGATTCTAGCTTTTAGTATATTCAGAATAAACTTCTGGTCCTTTGATCCTAGAATCATTATTTTTAGTGGGAGAAGCTCAATTTTTCTGTAATTTTAGTTTGGGTAAAACTATTCAACATTTCTCTATTTACGTAGATTCCTAAGTTTCTCATCAAAGTCTTTGTTCATGGATCAAACTCACTAATGAATAGGGGCGTATTGGTTTGACAAAAGTATGTATTGAAGTTTCTTTTGCTTCATATCTCCCTAATATCTTTCATATTTCTCTTAATGATGCTAAATAGTATGCTATTAAGATGGAGTACGATTGGAAACTATGAAGATATTCACATTATAATATTTATGAAAATACTATAGGAATTGCATAAAACATACACCCTCTAATAAATGGGTTTAGAAGCAATCAATGATTTTTGCCCCACTTGTGTGAAAGGATATCCCTTTTGCTATTTCTGTGTCAGCTCTACATAATATTGGTTCTTCTATGTTTTGATTCTCATAAGATTAAGAAGAAGAACCAGTTATCTCCTAGAACAGGGTCTTCTATTTCTTTATCCAGGATTTCTTAGAGTACAAATTATTTGATCGTAGAAAAAGTGACTTCATCTTATGAACTGCTTGAACATTCACCTATCATGATTCACATTTTCAAAGCAGTGACAAATTCCAATAGATTTGGTGCCCTCACGAGTACTGATATAGTTGAAGACTATGAAGAGGAAGTGCAAGATGACATTAACTCGGTATTTTTCAACCTTTAACTTAGTGTAGAAAAGTATCATGACTACCAACCTTTAACTCAGTATTTTATGTCTAAGAAACTTTTGGATCATTCCACTTATCATAATTACCAATCGTGAATTCATTGCCTTGTGGTTTACCTCATAGACCTCTGCGATAATATTGTTTATTAGGGCCTTGTATAATATTGTGTTATATGCTTTTTGAACTTTTAGGTCCTGGTTTGTGTCCTTTGCCTCCTACGTTTCGAAGTAGTGGAACGTGACCATGATACTATTTTTACTTAATATTATTCTAGCCTCTTTGTAAAAAAAATAAAAATAAAAAATTCATACAACTTTTATAGTGATAATATGTTGATCTGTATGGGTTCAGGTTTAATGATTTATCGATTTGATATCACCTCTCCTATAAAAGTTTTGACGTAGGAGAGAGATATTACTAAAAATAAATGATTAAAAAAAACTTATTCACATGATGAAAATATTAAAATCCTATAAATAGAAAAAAAATATATATTTTTGTCCATTTGCGACAAATTCAATTGTTCGCTAAAAGTTTGAGCTTTAGACCCAACTATATTGTTTGTAAATAGTCCAAAACATAGTGTTACTGTGCCTAAATCTTGGTGTTTTTGGATTAAATTTTCATAATAGGTTTCAAACCAATTTAGAAGTTCAAATATTACAAAATAGTAGGCGAAAGCATAAAATTTTATCAAAATTTAAAGAAATTACAAAAAATCAACCTATTCATTAGTTGAAAATGTAAAAAAACAATGCTAGTTTAAAATCTCGAAATAGAAAAAAAAATATTTCTATCGATCTGGGATTAATTAAAAGGTTGCTGAAAGTTTTTGCTTTGTTTGGCTAGGTTTAGACCCAGTTACACTCTTTTTGAATAGTTTAAAAATAATGTAACTAATTATAAATCTGAGTGTTTTTGGATCAAATTTCCATAATATATTTCAAACCAATTTAGAAGCTTAAATATTATAAAACATTTGATGGAATATCAAATTCTATCAAAATTTGATGAAATTAGAAAAATTAAAAACTGCTCACAAGTTAAAAATAAAAAAATATGTTTAGATCTATCTAGAACGATTGACAAGGTTTTTCATGTAGTTTGGCCCTGTTTTAACCAAGTTTAGACCCAATTATACTATTTTTTATTCCTTAAAAAAAAAAACATAATTAGGTCTAAATCGGGTCAAAACAAGACTTAAGTTCATGAAAACCTTGGCAATGGTTCCAGGTGGGAAATAAATAATATTTTTTAAAAAATTTAATGATAATTTTTTGATTAATTCAACTTGTTAATAGGCTTATTTTTTTATTTCAGCTAAATTGTATAAAATTTGATATTTCCATAAAAGCTCTTGTATCGTTTGAATCTGTTAATTCATTTGAAAGGTTTTCTGATATTTCGGTTGAAACACCAAGATTTATACCTAGTTATAATATTTTTGGATTATTAAAAAACTATTGTAATTGAGTCTAAACTAGGTCAAAATAGGTATAAAATTATAGCAAACCTTTGAATTGGTGTCAGATGGACAAAATATATTTTTTTATATTTCCAATTATTTTTTATATTTTTTGAATAAATTCTAGGGTTAACATCAGTAAAAAAATATTTAAAAGACTTAAAAATAAAAAAAGTCATATAGATCTTTTAAATTTATTTTAAATATATTTAAAGATTTAATTTTTTTTATATTTTTTAAATATATAAATATTATTATTATTATATTATTATTTTCTATAATAATAATATTATTTATATCTATTTATTTTATATTTTTAATCTATTTATTATTTATATTAATATAAATTGATATACAAATTATTTAATATTATTTATTTTAAATCGATCGAAGTTTTGGATTGGTTCAACTAGTTCAATTAAGTGGTTTGGTTATATTTGAAAAGGGGAGAGAGGATAAACTTTTTTTTAGGAAAAATATAAAATGTGATTACCATTGTCATTTTAAAATTTTAAAAATTTTAAAATATTTTTGAAAAAAAGATGTTAATTAAAAATTTAATAAAATAAGAACTTTTTCTAAAAAATATTTTTTTAATTTTAAAATAAGACAAACAAGAGAACTACTATGTGATAGGGAGGATTTGTTGTGCGGACCATACTAAGAGATGCTCTTGAATCAACGGTTGGGCAACATCCGTTGAAACATCACTTTGTGCCGACGAATATATCACATCTTTTTTCTATCAAAAGATTATCGCATCTTTGAATGGCACATTGCATGGGTACAAGTTATCCAATAATTTTGCCCCACCTTTCCCCTTCGCGTAGTCCGTGGCGGCACTTCAACGTTTCGATGCTACCCTTCCTCCTGCTGACATACACTGACGTAATGTGACGTTTCCCTGTGGTCATAACTAGCCGCCAACGAGTGTGCTCCACCTAGCAAACGGCTCCGAGTTTGGTTGCGACACGTAATGTCACGTGGCTGCGTTCGGTAAGACTCCAAAACAACGTGACACGAGTATCATGGTAATCTCAAGTATGCCATGGCTACAAAACTGTCCATGAAACTCGCACGCTTTTGTTGCAACCGCTCCTATAAATGCCTTCTAGCAGCCTCTTCGACTGTCGCGCTCCCAATCCCCAATCGCATCGCTCCTCTGTTACTGATCCTCGAACCCTTAAAAGTAAGAAAGAAACGTCTCCGATTGTCGGTTCTCGAACTCGGACATGGCGTACCGGACGCTTGAGATCACCTTGATCTCCGCCAAGGGCCTCAAGGACGTCAACCTCTTCTCCAAGATGGCCGTCTACGCCGTCGTCTGCCTCTCCGGCGACCCTCGCACGCGGCAGAGCACGCCGCCTGACCGCGAGGGCGGTTGCAACCCTTCCTGGAACTCCACCTTTCGCCTTACCGTCCCCACGGACGCCAACCTCGCCCGTGTCCACTTCCTCCAGATCCTCCTCCGCACCGAGCGCGCCCTCGGCGACCGCGACGTCGGTGATGTCCGGATTCCCCTAACGGATCTTGTCTCCGGGGCCGGCGACGGCCCGCAGCCTGTGCAGTTCGTCAGCTACCAGGTCCGCAGGACGACCTCCGGCAAGCCCAAGGGCGTCCTCAACTTCTCCTACAAGCTCGGCGAGCGCGTCGCCGCGCCCGCGGCCCCCGCACCGTCTGCTGCCCCGCCCGCAGGCTACCCGCCCTCGGTCACGGCGTACCCCGCGTCGGCTGCTGCCCCGTACCCTTTTCCGCCCTCGTCAAAGGCGGATGAGCCCGTGATGGCGTACCCCGTGGGGACGAGCTACGGGGCGGCGCAGCCGTACCCGCCGCCATCGGTCTACCATCAACCGCCGCCGCCGACCTACCAGCAACGGCCGCCGTATGGTTACGGGTACGGGTACGGGGCGGCGCGGCCTCCAGTGGCACAGCCGCAGAGGAAGAACAATTTCGGGATGGGATTGGGTGCGGGGTTGCTGGGCGGCGCGCTCGGCGGGCTTCTGGTCGGGGATATGGTATCTGATGCTGCGGCCTACGACGCCGGATTCGACGATGCCGCCGACTTCGATTTTTAGGCGAGTCTTCTCCCTCTTTCTTTCTTATCTCTTAGATATGTGTGTTAAAATAGAACAGTTAGATCATTAGGCAATCTCGGAACTTTTTGCTGTTGTTGTGATTTGTGCTTATGGATGATGAGATTGTACATGACAAAATTTACTTGCTCGGGTTAATGTTATTCTCCTCTGAATTCTAGGTTTAGTGGTTGTGCGCCGAATTTGGCTTCAACAGTATACATAGTGCTAAAAGAATCTTTTCGACAATAGAAAAGAAAATTCTAAGGAAACAAAGAGAGAGATGGCTGAAGAAAAGCTGCTTTTAACAAACTGGAGAAAGTCATCTTGTTAAGTAAATTATTGAGAATATTCTTTCTCCATTTGCAATCTTTATCTTCATGCTTTCCCTTTTTGTATTTAAAGGGTATCTAGAAAAGTAAATAAAATTTATAATATATACGAGTGGTGCTAAAGTTGATAGTTTATTACTTTTTTTAATTTAAAATTTAGTATACATTGGTTGAGGAATATGAGAACCAAGGGCTTATAAGTCCGTCAGGTCTCCCTTACCCTTAAAGACGCCTTTTAGAGCTCACATGCTCCAAAAGGAAAAATCGTCCGAGTACGCCCATCCCCCAAAGCGGACAATTCTTCACGAGCCTACGAGCCACACCAATGATCGACGGACCAAATAATCTCTTATCAAGTCATGAAATAGTGAGTTACTTTGAAAGTTTGATCTTGAGGATATTTAGAGCTCACATGCTCCAAAAGGATAAAACTGTCCGAGTACGCTCATCGCCCAAAACGGACAATTCTTCACGAGCCTACGGGCCACACCAATGATCGACCGACCAAATAACCCGTTATCAAGTCGTGAAATAGTGAGTTACTTTGAAAATTTGATCTTAGGATATTCATGACAGATGATTATTTATTAAAATTTCAAATATTTTAAAGTACAGAAATGAGATGTGGCATTAGTGCTTTAAGTTGTATGATTCACTTTAAATTATGAATATTTGCACTCATATGATTAATATCTGTGGTGGTTTTATTACTTGCTACGTACGAATCTCGCTTTTCTGCCCACTTTGGTGAAATGATAAAGTACCTTTGCTTTTGATATGCTATTCCCATGGTGGACCTTCTAAGAACCAAGTCTTCAAATTATTTTTATACAAAGTGACTCTGTGATAAATATAAGAAATTCTCTGTATTGGACTGTAGGAGCTTTTTTAACCTCTTAAAAGAAATGCTATCATATATAGTATGACATATATATTAGTTATTTATTAAAATCACTTAATTATACAATAAGATTAACAATTATTTTTTGATATGATAGTTAATTTTAACGAATTTACCTGCATTTTGAAATACTATACTTGGATCTACTTATGTTGGTGGATGTAATTATTTTGAGAACACATAAATTGGTATGTATTTTGAAGTCATATGTAAGGATTATCCTTTCCTGTATTTTATGTTTTAATTTGCATTGCTTGTTGGTGTATTTGTAGTTCTGGTTTTGTTAATGTTGGCATGTTCTTCTGCTGATGAAGTCAGAATTAATTCTTTAATTCTGGGCTCAGGTTGTTTGTTTCGTAGTACCCTTTTATGTCTGACCAGATTGGCATTTAGATGTCACCTGAATTAGGCCCTTGGATTTTCGAGTAACAGATTTTTTGTGTATCCTTCAATTTGACGACTGATAAATACTCACTGACGCAAGAATACTCCTGCACAGGTTCCTTGATTAATACTTAATCATGCATATAATTAAATATTACTAGTGTCACATAAAAAATGCCTTGGGGTAGTGACTTTAACCAATGTTGGAATACTGAATAACAAGTGCAATAAGCTGGATTTGAGCCCCTGGTTTATGCCCTATCAAACCGATGGCTCTCCAACGTAGACTTGCAAGCCAAACTTAAACTATCACACAATTCTCTCTCAATAGTACTTTATGCATATAAATTGAACTTACCTAGAAACTGAACTGTCTTTTCTCAAATTTTCTATAATCTGAATAATAAATTTTGAGCTTCATATTAAGTCTATATTATATTCAATAAAATAATTAAATAATGGAGTTAATTACATAATGCATCCTATACTTAGATTGCATCCTATACTTAGACTATGTTAGTATCGTGATCCATGTATTTCAAAAATTTACAATGGATTCCTATAATTTTGAAAATGAAACAAATAATCCAATTTGTCCTAACATTGTTAACTACATTAACGGAAAACATATGTAACACTACATGCTAGATCGGTGTAAAAATGATGGGCAAAAAAAATAATTTCAACATTCTTTTAGTTTTCAACTTATAAAATGTTGAAATTATCTTTTTGTCCATCACTTTTACATTGATTCAACATGTGATATTATGTGTTGTGTTTTCCGTCAATACAATTGACAGCGTTAGGGGAGGTTATTTATTTTATTTTTAGAGCTATAGAGAGATCAATATAAATTTTTTAGTACAAGGATCACGATGTTAATAGGGTCTAAGTATAGGAGCTAATATATAATTAGTTTGACTTAAGAAATTTATATTGAAATCTCTATAATTATGAAAGTGAAACATCTAGTTCCATTTACCATAATATCATCAATTTAATTAACGAAAATATAATAACAAAAGATAAAAATATAATTTTAATATTGTAATTGGTGGTGGTAGACGATAGCATTGTTGGGGGCTATAGGTGACTATTGTGGATTATTAGGATTGTTTCGGCACTAAGAGGGGGAGGTGAATTAGTATTTTCGTAAAAATATCGGTTTAAAATTTTTTGTTTGATGAAACCGTATCGAAAATACGTTTAAACTTAGAGAGCAAGTGAGAGTAGTAAATAATTGAATCAATAAGTAATGACAATGAAAAGCAGAAAGAAAGTGTAAACCAAGTTTGTAGTGGTTCGGTCATCGCGACTTACGTTCACTCCTGATTCCTCTTCTATCGAGGCCATCGATGTTCACTAACGATCTTTTTTTAATGGGCGAAGATCAACTACCTTCTTACAACTCTTTCTCTTTTTAACAGGATCATGAGAGAACCTTTATAACCCTCTTTTACAAGGAAATCATTACAACCTCCCTTAGAACAACCTCTAAGCTCAAGGAGGAAGGACTTAACTTTCTAATAGAGTTTTCACGCTCTAAACCATAAGTTTTCATTCTCTTTTCTTGCTTTCTCAAGCAGGAAAGAGTGTGGTATTTATAGGCCTCGAATGACTTTAAAAATGGAGCAAAAAAGTATCACATTCTTGGTTTCAAGGGTACTTACGGTACCACTACCCAATTTGGTGATACCACCGCTTGACAAAGTTTGAGAGATTGTGTCTAGGCGGTATCATTGCCTGACACTAGCGGTACCACCGCTGGGTCTTCTAGAAGTACATTTCATACTTTTCTAGCTCACAAGCGGTTCTACAGCTTGTTTTGGCGGTGCCACTATTGCTTGTGGCGATGCCACCGCTTGACCCAACTTTTGGGTCATTGAATGAGACTCCCAATGGGCCTAAATCAGGCCCATTAGGCTCTTAATTGAGTTAGTAGGGTTACACCTAAAACTAACTTAATTTACGACATAACTATGACAATGAAGACCTAAACTACTTTGATCTAGACACAATCGATTACAAATATGAATACTATGTCGTCCGGCATGTCATTGGTTCATCCAGCGCTTCGTCCAAACCTTCGGCGCTTCATCCAATCATTCAGCGCTTCGTTCGATCTTTCGACGCATCGTCCTTTCCTTTAGTGTATTGCCTAATCCATCAGCATGTTGACCTCCCGCAATATCTAATCTTCTTAGCGCAATGTCCGATCCTTCTAACCTAATGCCCGAACTCATGGTTCCTTCTAGCACGTCGACCAATCCTCTAGCCTGACGTTTAATCTTCTGACATAATCCACTCTAACCCAACGTTTGATTCTTCCTATTTCAATTAATTGTCTTTTCATGATCGAAGTTAGTCTTGCGTCACTTAAATGCTAATTAAATCATAACTTCATCAATTGATTTCATCATCAAAATTCAAGATTTAACAATCTCCCCCTTATTGATGATGACAACCAATTGATGATGCAATTTTAACTAAACTCCCCCTATCTATATGTCATATCAAAATAAATTTAAATTTTAAAAAAATGATAACCTTCTAATCCAAGTTGAAATGATTTTAATCATGAATCATATGTGACACATTATATTAACATAATCATTACTTACTTCATCATCATAAGTTGAAGTATTACATGCATAATTCCAAATCATGATACATAATTTTAAAATATAAAATTACATCATATCATGCATAATCATCATCATAACTTCTCCCCCTTTATCATCAACAAAACCGAGAAAAGTGCAACTAGCAAGTTTTTGAAATATGCAAACTAACAATTTTTTAGAGATGTGTAAGTTAGCAATTTTTGTTTTTCTTGAAATGTGCAAGATAGCAAGTTTTTGTTTTTCTTAAGATGTACAAGTTAAAGCTTTTGTTTTTCTTGAGCTAACAATTCTTTCCTCCTTTGTCATTATAAAAAATAAGGGAATAATACAATAGTGCAATTCTTTTATCTTTACATCAATTTTCAAATAATCATATGAAAGATATTAAAAAAAATCAATTTGATGATGAGGTATATAATTCATGAATACAAGGGACTATCAAAACATAAGAGAAAAATCAATTTATATATACAATGTTCGAAACATCAAGGTACATCATCTCAAGTTGTGAGTATTAAAAAATCAAGAGAAAAAATTATGATTCATAAATATTTTCTTTGATAAAATGAAAGAATCATATGAGAATAAATAGTAAGAGATCTTGATTCATATAAAGAAAATATCAAGTTATAAATATCAAAAAATTAAGATTAAGATTTAGATAAAACTTCTCTTTAGTAAATATTAAAAATAAACATAAGAGATCAAATAGTAAAAGATCTCGATTCATGCATAAGAAATCTCAAGACATCAAGATCATGATTTGGATAAAACTTATTCAAATTTAATTTGTCAAATCATCAAAATCACTTTCTTAGTTCAAATGATTCAAAATAAAATAAATAGATTCATCACTAAGGATCTATATGACGAAAACTCGATAAGATAAAGATTGAGAAATTTTTAAGAAAAATGCATTCCCCCTTTTTTTTTATTTATGTGTTTGATGTCATACTAGCATGCCTAAATCTTTTATGCAAAAAACCATACATCAACGTTTAAAATTAAAAAATAATTTTCATCATGACAAAGAGCAATAGTATAACACATTAAACAATAAAACATCTTTAATCAAAAGATTTATTACCAATAATTAAAATTCTAATGAATTTTCTTTATTATTGTTGTTTCAACTAGTGAGCTTTGTAAAATGTTTTGGATCTCCGGTCATATGCTTTGAGCATCCATTATCAAGATATCATTTTTGCTCTTAGCTTTCAATTGTAAACATGTTTACAAGAAACATATGTTTATTCTAGGTACCCATTTAACATTGGGTCTCTCATGGTTAGATCTATCTATCTTGATTTTTGGCATTAAGTCATTCATGGTTCCTTTAGAAACTCAAACTAATTTATGCTAGTCATACCTTTTAAATGAACATTTGTAAGCGAAATGACCACATTTACTACAAAAATTACACTTAAACCTTAGGGGGTACATATAATATTGGTCCTTTAACAAATATAGTTGGCTTTTATTGAGAGTTACTACTCATAAAGTCGATTCCTTCCTTTCTACGAATATGACCCTTATTGGTAAGAATCATGTTTAGTGATTTGCTATCAATTTTAAATTTTTTTAATGTTTGTTCTAATAACAAATTTTCTTTCTTAAGTAAATCTAACTCTTCACACTTAATGTAAGGAGTTAACATACAATTGTCATACTCATTTTTCAAATTTACTAGAAAGAGAAGTATGATCCCAATTTAACAATTTATATTTTTTACTAACTAATTTAAATTTATTATACAAATCATGAAAAGCATCAAGTAATTCATTGTAAAGTAAAGAAGTTTTAGTTGAGTCGCATACCTCGTCGTCAAAAGCCATCGTAGTTCGACACCTTATATATGTTGATTTGCTCATCGTCTTCGGATGTACTCGATTTGTCCTATGTCACCTTGAATGTTTTCTTCATCTTTTGTGTAAGAATCTTCTTCTTCAATTACAGACATTTGCTTTTGAAGTGCCCCGACTTCTTACATCCAGGACAAGTTATTGTGTTCTTTTTAAGTTCATTTTTATTTTTAGATTCTTGTTATATAAACTTTCAGGGGGTCACCCATCCTAGTACTACTCTCACCCAAGCACGCTTAACTTCGGAGTTCTGATAGGATCCGATGCTTTAGTGCTAGTATGATCACACCCGTTACCCAAGCATCGTCCCTCGCCTATGTGCGGAGCCCCTTGCGTACGTGGCTGGCTTGGAGCTCCATAAGGTTGACCGCGGGGCCCTAAAAAGAAGTGCAACAAGAGGACTTCCTAGGGGGTCACCCATCCTAGTACTACTCTTACCTTACCCAAGCACGCTTAACTTCAGAGTTTTGATAAGCTTTGGTGCTTTAGTGCTGGTATGATCAAACCCATTCCCTAATTGTCATCCCTTGCCTATGTGCGGAGCTTTAGTCCAGCGACGAGATAGGCGGAGCCCCTTGCGCGCATGGCCGACTCGGAGCCCCATAAGGGGGACCGCGGGGCCCCAAAAAGGAGTGCAACAAGAGGACTTCCCGGGGGTCACCCATCCTAGTACTACTCTTGCCCAAGCATGCTTAACATCAGAGTTCTGATATGATCCGGTGCTTTAGTACTGGTATGATCGCACCCATTCCTTGTGTGTCGTCCCTCGCCTATGTGCGGAGCTACCTCGGAGGTCTACGTGAGAGGTTTTCGTGGCTTGGGGCCCCAAAAAGGAGTGTAACAAGAGGACTTCCCAGGGGGTCACCCATCCTAGTACTACTCTCGCCCAAGCGAGCTTAACTTCGGAGATCTAATGGGATCCGGTGCTATATGCCGGTATGTTTGCACCCATTCTCAGTGCATCGTCCCTCACCTATGTGCGGAGCTTTAGTCCAGTGATGGGATGGGCAGAGCCCCTTGCGTGCATGGCCGGCTAGACCCCGTTGCGCAGAAATCGTCGGTACTTTCTCGAATGATCTCAAAATTGTTGTTGCGACCCCAATCCGGAAAGCTCTCTCGGAGCCCCACGAGGCTGACTGCGAAGCAGTCACGGCAAGTTCTAGGCCCCAAAACCATCGCCTCGGAGGTCTACGTGAGAGGTTTTCGTGGCTCGGGGCCCCAAAAAGGAGTGCAATAAGAGGACTTCCCAAGGGGTCACCCATCCTAGTACTACTCTCGCCCAAGCGAGCTTAACTTCAGAGATCTAATGGGATCCAGTGCTATATGCCAGTATGTTTGCACCCATTCTTAGTGCATCGCCCCTCGCCTATGTGCGGAGCTTTAGTCCAGTGATGGGATGGGTAGAGCCCCTTGCGCGTGTGGCCGGCTCGACCCTACCGCGCGGAAACCATTGGTACTTTCTCGAACGATCTCAAAATTGCTGTTGCGACCCCAATCCGGAAAGCTCTCTCGGAGCCCCACGAGGCTGACTGCAAAGCAGTCATGGCAAGTTCTGGGCCCCAAAACCGAGGGCAACAAGAGGACTTCCCCAGGGGTCACCCATCCTAGTACTACTCTCGCCCAAGCATGCTTAACTTCGGAGTTCTGATGGGATCCAACGCTTTAGTGCTAGTATGATCGCACTTGTTCCCTAGCCTATTTGCGGAGATTTAGTCCGGCAACGGAATTGCATGGGTGGCCGGCTCGACCCTACCGCGCGAAAACTGGTACTTTCTCGAATGATCTTGGAATCGCTGTTGCAACCCCAATCCAGAAAGCTCTCTCGGAGCCCCACGAGGCTGACTGCAAAGCAGTCGCGGCAAGGACTACAAGAGAGGTTTTCGTGGCTCGGGGCCCCAAAAAGGAGTGCAACAAGAGGACTTCCCAGGGGGTCACCCATCCTTGTACTACTCTCGCCCAAGCATGCTTAACTTCGGAGTTCTGATGGGATCTGGTGCTTTAGTTCTGGTATGATTGCACTCGTTCCCCGTGCGTCGTCCCTTACCTATGTGCGGAGATTTAGTCTAGCAACGAGATGGGCGGAGCCCCTTGCATGTGTGGCCGGCTCGACCTCGCCGCGCGGAAACTGGTACTTTCTCGAATGATCTCGGAATCGCTGTTGCAACCCCAATCCAGAAAGCTCTGATGGGCGAAGCCCCTTGCGTGCATGGCTGGCTCGACCCCGCCGCGCAAAAACCGTCGGTACTTTCTCGAATGATCTTGGAATCGTTGTTGCGACCCCAATTCGGAAAGCTCTTTGCCTCAGAGCCCTACAAGGCTGACTGCGAAGAGGTCACAACAAGTTCTGGGCCCCAAAACCATCGCCTTGGAGGTCTACTGGAGAGGTTTTCGTGGATTGGGGCCCCAAAAAGGAATGCAACACGAGGACTTCCCAGGGGGTCACCCATCCTAGTACTACTCTCGCCCAAACACTCTTAACTTCGGAGTTCTTATGGGATCCAATGCTTTAATGATTGCACCCATTCCCCATGCGTTGTCCCTCGCTTATGTGCAGAGCTTTAGTCCGGCGACAAACCCCGCCATGCGAAAACTGTCGGTACTTTCTCGAACGATCTCAGAATCGCCGTTGCAACCCCAATCCGGAAAGCTCTCTCGTATCCCCACGAGGCTGACTGCGAAGCGGTCATGGCAAGTTTTGGGCCCCAAAACCATCACCTCGAATGTCCACCAGAGAGGTTTTCGTGGCCCTAAAAAGGAGTGCAACACGAGGACTTCCTAGGGGGTCACCCATCCTAGTAATACTCTCGCCCAAGCACACTTAACTTCGGAGTTCTGATAGGATCCGATGCTTTAGTGCTGGTATGATCGCACCTAATCCAAAAAGCTCTCTCGGAGCCTCACGAGGCTGATTACGAAGTGGTCACGGCAAGTTCCGAGCCACAAAACCATCTCCTCGGAGGTCTACGGGAGAGGTTTTCGTGGCTCGAGGCCCTAAAAAGGAATGCAACACAAGGACTTCCCAAGGGGTCACCCATCCTAGTACTACTCTCACCCAAGCACGCTTGACTTCGAAGTTATGATGGGATCCGATGCTTTAGTGCTTGTATGATCGCACCCATTCCCTATGTGTCTTCCCTCGCCTATGTGCAGAGGTTTAGTAAAACCATCGCCTCATAGGTCTACGAGAGTGGTTTTCATGGCTTGGGGCCTCAAAAAGGAGTGCAACATGAGGACTTCCCATGGGGTCACCCATCTTAGTACTACTCTCGCCCAAGCACTCTTAACATCGAAGTTCTGATGGGATCCAGTGCTTTAGTGCTGGTATGATCGCACCCATTCCCCGTGCGTCGTCCCTCGCCTATGTGCGGAGCTTTAGTCTGGTAATGGGATGACATCACCTCGGAGGTCTACGGGAGAAGTTTTCGTGGCTCGGGGCCCTAAAAAGGAGTGCAACACGAGGACTTCCCAAGGGGTCACCCATCCTAGTACTACTCTCGCCCAAGCATGCTTAACTTCGGATTTTTGATAGGATCCAGTGCTTTAGTGTTGAATCTTGGATTTTAATAATGAAACCAATTGATGTGTCTATGATTTAATCTGCGTTTTGATTGACGCAAGATGCTTCGATCAGGATGAGACAATTAAAGCAGGAAGAATCATGTTGGGCCGGTGGAACATGTTAGAAGATTGGACGTCGAGCCGGAGGAATGGTCGACGTATAAACAGAAGGCTTCGGGCCAAGAAGAGCGAATATTACACCAAGGATATCGGAGTTGTGGAGGTTAACTAGCCGATTGGGTAATTGGCCGTAAGAGAGGATGATGCGCCAAAGAATTGAACGAAGCGTCGATGGACCAATGACATGCCGGACGACATGATTCATGCTTAGTAATAATTGTCTAGATCGAAGTGTGTTTTTATGTGTGCAGGATTAACTACGATAGCAAGGCATAAAGCAAAATGAAGTCCCGGAGTCAAGAACGCAATTTCGTTGGGAGTTCGAGAGTTCGTTGGAAGTCCGAACGTTCGTTGAAAGTTCTACCGGAATTGACCGAGAAGTCTTGGATCTTGCCAAAGAAGCTCGTCGGAACTCGCCAAGAAGATCGTCGTGAAGTCCAGGAGCTTGCCGGGAGTCCGTCGGAACATTGCTGAGAGATCGTCGAAAGTTCACCGGAAAATTGCCGGAAGAAACCGGACTTATTTTGCTTAGAATATGTCTTAGGAATCGTAGTTAGCACATAATTGGAGTTGGGATTGGGAGTAATCCCATCAACTCTGTTATGGGCCAACTGGGCCTAAAGTGGGGCTGGTTTGGGCCGGATTCAAGGCCCAACCAGGATGCTAAATGCCTAGCCAACGATGGCACCGCTTGGGAAACAACACCCCAGGAATTCTGGGCTATGGTACCGCCCAGTGGCAGGGTGCCAGGCGGTGGCACTGCCCATGTCAGATGGTGGTACCGCATAGTGTCAGATTGACACTAGCGGTGGTACCGCCTAGTGTCAGATTGACACTAGCGGTGGTACCACCTAGGAAACCCGGGATGAGATGTTTTTAGGCTCCAAGTTTGAATCAACTTGAGGCCTATAAATATCCCTCTCATCCCTAGTTAACTTACACAAGCACAGCGAATTTAAAAAGGGAAAAATACTATAGAAATCTCTTGTGAGAATCCTCCTCTTCTAGTCTAAGTGTTAGAATAGTTTGAGAGAGAAGTGAGTGCTTGTAAAGGTTGACTCCTAAACCTGTGAAAAGGAAAAGAGGGGTGTAAGAAGGAGGTTGATCTTCTCCTATTAAAGGAAGATCGATAGTGGATGCCGGTGGCCTCGACGGAAGAGGAATCGGCGGAGTGGATGTAGGTCACGATGACCGAACCACTATAAAAATCTGGTTTACGTTTTGTCTTTTGTGCAATTTACCTTTACTGTAAACCTTCAAACTCACTATACTCTTCCGTATGCTTTCAATCCAAGCTATCTTTTCGAGATCGATTTTATCGTACAAAGAATTTTGCAAAATCGACGTGATTTTACCGCTGCACTAATTCCCCCCCCCCC
>LVTN01000371.1:7594-79479 GCA_001649415.1 Musa itinerans
ATATATATATAAAGATCATGCATATGAAAAAATAAAAATAATTACTTCCAAAAAGATTATATTGAGAACATGTTTAGGACATTGAGTCTTTGGTTTTCTCATTTAGTTTCCTTTGTTCATGTAGGAATGCTTAATTCACAATTAAATCCACAACAATCACTAGTCAATCTTTGACTTAAACTATGAGTTCTATTGTTGCTCTTATTTCATGCTAATTCCTGGCTTTCCTCATGTTGCTAGGTGAGAACATATATATGTATTATGTTACAAATTGATCTTAATAAGATTTTACATACTTGAGGAACTTTTTATATCAAGGGTGAAAAAATCCAAAAGAAGAGAGAGATCAAAAGAAACAGTAAAAGTTGAGGAAGCTGATATATATTCATCAAGCATGTAGACTTTTATTAAGATCTAGCTGATATATGTTCCCTGTTTTTCATTCTCTCTCTCTCCCCTTTTTTATTTCCTCACCCTTCCTCTTCTTTTGATCTACTGTTAGAAGAGAGAGAGAGAAGCTGTAAAAGTTGTACTCCAAAAGAAGAGGAAGATAATAGAAAACAGAGAAGAAAGGAAAGGGAGGTCAACTTCCTGTGTGTATTAGCTGGTTCAAAGTATTTTTTCCTACAATAATAAAATATGTCACATATTGATCTCATTTGGAGAGAAACAACAAGTGATAATTAGAGCCAAATTTGTAATTAACCTATTTGAGTACATGATCTATGTTCTGTTCGGATCGGTATACACTTCTTATTAGGTCGATGGCACGGAGTATGACATATATACTCAATCATATATATTTAAATCTTAAAAAGAGTGATTTTACGATATGTGCTTAGTGTAATGGTACATACTATATACTACGTACTAGTTCGATGATAGACGGATATAAATCCGATATCGAAAACATCATATTATGATAGAGATTTTGATGCTGCTATTAAGAAACTGCATCCAAGATCATGATGCATTAACTAGGAGAAAAAATAATGACTTAATTTTTCTTGAACTAAAGGTTAAATCCATTATAATCTGATGCACCATTCTATACCAGACTGTTATCATATTGTAACATATGACTTAGCAAAAGACTCCAAAACATGTTTTATGATGGAGAAACAGATAGCACAAAGAAACCTACTAAACATATGTGACTTCCATAAGATGAACAGAGGAGCTTTTGACTTGGAGAAAGTAGCTATAAATGGCTTGCTTTCAATTGATATGGCCATTCTTCAGTACTACTACATCAGGACTAACTTTCCTGTAGAACACACACTCGAAGCAGGGTTGACTTGAGTGCTGTAGTCAATGATTGTGTTGACTGAGAAAAAGCTGTGATTACTCATTCATTCGTCTCTAACCTGAAGTCTCATCTCCCTATTAAATCTCCTAATGAACTCTTCCACTCTCCTGTTGAGCTCTTCGTTGGACATATTCGAGTACTCACTCTCCGCCTCTCTGCAGTCCGTTCTGATCTCCTCAGTCTCCTCAGCTACGGCGCTTGCATCCGCAGCCCTTTCAAACCATGGAGGTGACTTCAGCTTGATGTACTCGTCGTAGAGGTCGCTGCCGGCGGTGCTCGAGGAGGAGAACATGCCGGAATCGGCGGCCACGACGACGATGATGGAGTTGGAGAGGAGGAACCAGAAGGCGGTGTCGGTGAAGAGGGTGGAGGGAGGGATGCGGAGGAGAGAGACGTAGAGGAGGGGGAGGGAGAAGAGAAGAATGGAGATGGGAAGCTTCTTTGGGTTGACGGGAGTTCTGCTGCTGGAGTTTGGCTTGGACTTGGTTTGGAGCACTGGCCATGGTGGTTGATCCATCTCTGAAGCAGCAGTGTGAGAAGAGAGAATGAGGTTTGAAGGAGGGATTTATACGCATAATGTGACATCCAATTTATTTAGTCTCATAAACCTAATAAATTATCTTATTTGGTCGGAAAGTAAGATCAAAAGTACATAAAAAATGATATAAGTATAAATTGAATAAAAAAAATACACATGAACGAGGCTAGAAATACATTATGGTATGATATATAATATTCAGAGTCAAAATCTAAAAATAATCGATTAATCATTCGAGTAATAATAAAAATTCTTATATAAAAATAGGTGTTCTTATTATCAATATGGATTCGGAGATAGTAATGAGTCAATGCCCATAAATTTATTTAAGAAGTAGAATATGAATCTAATTCTCTTTTAATTTTGCGTGTTAAGGGTTCTTATAAACGGAGGATAAAAAAAATAGTTACCAAGAGTATTTTACATTAGGAATAGATCTTTATGCCCAAAGACTCAAATACCTATTTTTATATCTGAATTTATCTAATTTTTGACTCAAAAGTGCATAAATTGATTAGATAGACCCAAATACTTTACAAAAAGAAATACATACATATATTAATTCATGTCTCACCATTCAAAATCAAAATAAAATGATGAAAATATTTATACAACAACTTGAAGGATTTTGTAATTAGTTTTACGTCAAAAATGAATAAACATTTAGAATAAGTGGAGTTAAACAGTTTGATCTAATTGTTTGAACTCAATTTACTATCTCATAAGGTCGGATCACAATAAGATTTAGGCCAAATTGAAGCTCCAAAGTAAAATTTTTATAGCGAAAACCAATATCATGTATGGATGTGTAAAATTGTAAAAGCATTTCTAATGCTTCAAAGTTATAATTATGTATGAATAATTACGACTTACAATGAACAAGAAAGAGAGCGAGTGCGTGTATTTTAGTTTAGCCATCAAAGCCTCTATCTAAAGCAACCACGCAAGGCTTAGTCGGCAGAGACACCTTTCCATGACTTCGTTTACTCGGAAAGCCATCTTCTCTTTAGCACCATGATGGCAATAGCTTAGTGGCATTTCTTTTGGTTTCAGCTTTTGTTGGAGCTCATCCATACACCTACCCACTCACCCTTTCGTGTCGATGCTACGGTGTTGTCTCCCAATAAAATACATTAGCTTGAGGATGATGGACTTCTTCTCAATAGTGACACATTGGTGTGGCTTTCTGTCACCGGTTCGAGGAGACGTAACTCGATAGGGATCACACAAAATTATTTGAACTTATTTTTAGTAATAATAAACTTCTATGTACCGAAATTATTTTTTCAAATTGGAGTTTCAAAATCAATACATTCTAAAATTGGGCTAATTACATATTATTCATTATAGTTAGCTACATTTACTATTTCAATCATTATACTTTAAAAATTACATTCACATCCTTATAAATACAAAAGTAAAATATCTAGATCAATTTACCAAAACGTTATTAGTTTTATGAACGAAAACATAAAAATAAAAGGTAAAAAATAATATTAATATTTTAGTTAGTAGTGGCGGATGACAATACAGTTGAGGGCCATGGGTGTGACTGTTGTGGATAAAGAGAGTGACGGTGAAAGGTGAAGGCCGCTCGGTCACTAGGTCAAATTCCGAGACCCATATTTTTCTACCGCTACCGGATATGTTTGTTGGGAGATCAACTACTTGCTTGTTAGCCTTCTAGAGCTTCCATTCCTAGTTCACGATAACTGCGATGAATAAAACTCCTCCTCCAATGAACCCCCCATCTCCCATTCTTCATGCTCATGCTGAAACTAATATTATAGTCGGGACAATAACAAAATATTTGGCAACTCCAGCTTCGGTTTGAGCGATCTACCAAATGAGTCAGTGACAAAGCAGCCACCATCTTCACTATAAATGCCATGATGGCCACTATCATCTATGTTAATGTCGACACAGATGCGTGTTGGGAAAGACCTATTAAAGCGGAATAATTTTTTTCCCTCTTTGTGTATCAAAATGGGTTTCTCATCAAAATATCAACTTGATATCAAAATGCTAATATCAACCACAACAATATAAACAATAGAGCAATAAATCAATCACACAGAGAGACCAAATTTTTAACGTGAAAAACCCAATACGGGAAAAACCACGGGACCGTAGTCCACCTCAAACTTCCACTATCAATAGTAATGATAACAAGTTTATAATAAGTCTTCTCTAGAATAGCAAGAGGATCACAATAACATCAAGATTATATGTCTTGGCTCATATCTTCATCCTATAGATGAATCTCTTCATAAGAGAATTCTATGTCTTACAAAGTGGGTATAGCAGGAAAGTACCTCAGAGGGGGTAAACTATAGATCAACACCGTTATGATTGTAGAGCTTGCTGCAAGGATTCTCTGCATAAAATTTGGGCCAAAACTGACAACAATTGGCCACTGATCGTCAAGTAGAAAACTCAATATCCTAATCTTTCTCTCTCCTTCTCTCTCTCTCTGCGCCACTGCTTGCTGCGCATGCTCGTTGCCCTCACGCTGCCCTATATCTCTTTTAATTAAAGATTTGGGCTCAATAGGTTCAATTGTCCAAGCCCACATATGGGTTGGACCCAACAATTCTCCCCCTCCAGCTCATATGGTGGGCTGTACTAAGCCTGCTCTTCGCCTACATGCTTCAAGCTTTTCCTTGGTATGCACTTTTTCCAACTGTAATTCTTTCATCTCAAGCACATCACGAATCCAGTGATATCTCACATCAATATGCTTGGATCTAGAATAGTATGTTGAATTCTTAGAGAGGTGAATGATACTCTGACTGTCATAGTAAATAGTATATCCTTCGTGTTTCAAGCCCAATTCCTATAGAAACTTTTTCATTCATAAAGCTTCCTTGCAGGCTTCAGAAACGGCTATGTATCCTGCTTCTATGGTTGATAGAGCAACACAATTATGTAACTTTGATTGCCAAGAGATTGCTCCCCCTTCAAATGTCATCAAGAACCCTGAAGTGGACTTCTTGGAATCAGTATCATCTGTCATGTCTGCATCTGTGTACCATTCTAATATAGGTTCATAACTACCAAAACATAAACACAACCTAGAAGAACCTCTTAGATATCTTAATATCTATTTCACTACTACCCAATACTCCTTTCCAAGATTAGAGAGAAATCGGCTGACAACTCCAATTGTATGAGCTATATCTGGCCTAGTACAAACCATAGCATACATCAAACTGCCTACTGCAGATAAGTAAGGTACTCTAGATATTTCTTCTTTTTCTTTCTCACTTGTAGAACATTGTTTCGAATTAAGCTTGAAATGACCTACAAGTGGAGAATAAACTGCTTTGACTTTACTTATGTTGAATCTTTCAAGAATCTTTTCAATGTAAGTCTCTTGAGATAGCCAAAATTTTCTTTTCTTCCTATCACGAAGAATCTTCATGCCAAGTATTTGTTTCACCGATCCCAAGTTTTTCATGGCAAAAGACTTACTTAGCTCTCTTTTAAGCTTTTCAATTTTTTCAGCATCATGGCCAACAATCAGCATATCATCAACATATAGCAGTAGAATAATAAAATCATCATCTAAAAATTTCTTCATAAATACACAATGATCAGATGTGGTTCTATCATACCCTTGGCTCATCAGAATCAAACTTCTTATACCACTGTCTAGGTGTCTGTTTGAGTCCATATAAGCTTTTCTTAAGCTTACACACCAGATTTTCTTTTCCTTTGACTTTGAAACCTTCTGGTTGCTCTATGTAAATTTCTTCTTTTAAGTTATCATGAAGAAATGTTGTTTTCATATCAAGTTGCTCAAATTCTAAAATCAAACGGGCAGCCAAACCAAGAACAACTTGAATATAGGACAATTTCACAACTGGAGAAAATATCTCTTCAAAGTCAATACATTTCTTCTGACTGAATCCTTTCACAACTAGTCGTGCCTTGTATCTTTGTTGTGAGCTATTATTTTCAGTCTTCAATTTGTAAACTCATTTATTCTTGAGAGCTTTCTTCTCTTTAGGCAACTTTACCAAGTCATAGGTGTGGTTCTCAAGCAAGGATCTCATCTCTTCTTGCATGGCTTTAACCCACTCATTCTTATGCTGTGGAGGATATCTGGTAGATGGTTATCACTCTCTAGTGGATATTCTCAATGGAATCTCAACTGGTGGTGGAGGTACTTATTCAATTGGTTCAACATCATCAACTGTAGGAGTCTCATCACTGACATTCTCATCACGATCTTCTTGTTCATCTCTCTCATGATCATCATGAACTATAGGTGAAGGAATTGGACCCAAACTCCAAGGAATATAAACAGAGGTTTCTGGCTTCTCAACATTATCACTATCATCAAACAATTGGTCTTCAAGAAACATAACATCTCTGCTTCTAATAATATCCGTATTCACTGGATCCCATAATCTGTACCCAAACTCTTCATGACCATATCCCAAGAAGATACATGCTTTTGCCTTATCATTAAGTTTGGACATCTCATCTTTGAGAATATGAACAAATGCTTTACACCCAAAGACTCTCAAATGATTATAAGATATATCTTTTCCTTTCCATACTCTCTTTGGAATATCAGCTTTCAGAGGAACTGATGGAGAAAGATTTATCATATCAACTGTAGTTCTCATAGCCTCCCCCCAAAATGACTTCGGTAATTTGGCATGGGAAAGCATACACCTAATCCTTTCTTCAATGGTTCTGTTCATCCTTTCTGTCACACTGTTCTGCTGAGGAGTTTTAGGAACTATTTTCTCAAGCTTAATACCATGAAACCTGCAATAATTCTCAAAAGGACCCTTGTACTAGCCACAATTATCTGATCGAACACACTTTAGCTTTCTACTAATTTCTCTTTCAACACTGACATGAAACTCTTTAAAAACATCGAGTACCTGGTCTTTAGAAAGCGAAAGCTCACACTTTTCTAGAATGGTCATCAATAAAAGTAACAAAATAAAAAGCACCTCCAAGAGTTCTAGTTTGCATAGTACATACATCAGTATGAACTAAATCAATAACATCTGATCTTTTAGATGATGGATATGTATGAAATGCAACTCTATGTGTTTTTCCAGCTAAGCAATGATCACAAGATTTATTAGATGTACCTTGCAACTCTGGTAAGAACTGCTTTCTAGCAAGAGTTTGAAGTCCCTTCTCGCTAATATGACCAAGCCTCTGGCGTGGAGTTGCAAATTGTCACCACATATGTTTCCCAACTTTCTAGTAAAGAGCTGAGAAGTAGTAATCCCTGCATCTCATCATCTATATTCATTTTCATAGCAACAAGCTTGTTTGCAAGACTCTAAAATAGGCTTATGTGCTCAACAATATTATCACCATCTTTATACTTCAAATTTACAAGCCTTCTAAGGAGAGAAATTCTATTTCCCATTGTCTTTTTTGCAAAGAGATTTTCTAACCTTTGCCAAACAACATTAGCTCTGGTTTCATCTGAAATATGCTCATGCAAATTTATATCCATCCATCTTCTAATATAGCTTTTCTATGTTGAACTTCCCATTCCTCATCATCCATAGTAGAAGACTTATCTTTAACCTTGATAGGCTTATACAAATTTTTGCAATAGAGCAAATCTTCCATCATACACCTCCAAGTGGAATAATTTGATGAGTTCAATTTAATCATACCATCTGACTCCATTTCAATCACACAAGAAAAACTAGCACCAAACAACCTATTGCTTTGATACCACTTGTTGGGAAAAACCTGTTAAAGCGGAATAATTCTTTTCCCTTTTTTGTATCAAAATGGGTTCCTCATCAAAATACCAACTTGATATCAAAATACTAATATCAACTAGAACAATATAAACAATAGAGCAATAAATCAATCACACAGAGAGACCAAATTTTTAACGTGGAAAACCCAATGCGGGAAAAACCACGGGTCCGTAGTCCACCTCAAACTTCCACTATCAATAGTAATAATAATAGGTTTATAATAAGTCTTCTCTAGAATAGCAAGAGGATCACAATAACATCAAGATCATATGTCTTGGCTCATATCTTCATCCTATAGATGGATCTGAATTCTAGGTCTCACAAAGTGGGTATAGCAGGAAAGTATCTCAGAGAGGGTAAACTGTAGATCAACACCATTAGGATTGTAGAGCTTGCTACAAGAATTCTCTGCATAAAATTTGGGCCAAAACTGATAACGGTTGGCCACTGATCGTCAAGTAGAAAACTCAATATCATAATATTTCTCTCTCTCTGCGCGCCGCTGATTGCTGTGCATGCTCGCTGTGCCTATCTCTTTTAATTAAAGATTTGGGCTCAGTAGGCTTAATTGTCTAAGCCCACATTGGGCCGGACCCAACAATGCGAAATGACATTACTCAGTATCTACGTAGACACTAATGTAGATGTTGAGCAACCCTCATGTCGCTCTTCTCATCCACAATAATCATGATGGCTCCTAGCGACACTATTATCTGTCACCATTACTCTAATTTGTGTCAAGTGTCCACATGATATAACCTTTATTTACAAGCCTAAAACGGTCACCAAATACAACTAAAATTAGGCTATTAGCCCTTCAACCGTCCCTCTACATGCTGTGCAAAACATGAACAAACCAAAAGATACAAACATACATGAACATTATATTAAACATCCTGTTTACAGTTTTAACTGTGATAGTTGGTAAAATCGATGACGTTAGGGTAAATGAACCTAGATCTTTTATTTTCGCAATTATAGGAATACTAATATAACTTTTTAAAGTATAAAGATTGGAATAATAAAAGTAACTAACTATATGGGGTAATTTATAATTAGCCCCTAAAATCACATGAGATCTGGACGAATGGTGACCCTATATTAGGCCCTTAAGTTTGAGCCCGACTCATTTAAATATGAATTAGATATCTAAGTGAAAAATATTTATTGAAAGTTATAATGATACCAATGGTGGATTGGTTTGATCACTTAAGAAAAATATTATGTTGAAAATTAATGATAAAAGAGGATGTCGAGCTTAAATAAGGTTAGAAAAGAAAATTGAAAGTGTTAAATGATGATCTTGATTGTGAATGTGATTTGACATATTCATTGGATTTGATTTTTTTTTCTAAATTAGTAAAAATCCTTTTTGGAGAGTAGAGACATGAACAAGAAATCCGACCAAGGATGATGACTCATCAGGGAGGAAGGAATCCACCTAAGAAGCTTTAATCGACCCAATGTGATTGACTTCTTCCAAGGTAAAATTCTTTAGTACTCAAGAAGAGCTTGATTGTCTAATCTCTTTTAGGGTATTGCACCAAAAGTGTGCTCACTAAAACCCTTCCACTGTCGAAGCCCATATTTATTCATATCGAAAAAAGATCTAAGGAGGATTTGAGAGTTCAAATTGAGTTGAAAGAATCGAATGACTGCGGATGATTGCAGTAGCACCAAATATAATGTTATTTTCTTATCTTTCTGATCATATGTTTATTTGGTCAAATTGATCTACCAAACCAAACACACAAGCTTATTTATATATGCAAATCTGAATTTGATCCATTCCATTCGGTCGTAATTTGGTGTCCCCAATATAGATTTAAACATTAAATTCTCACAGATAAATTGAGGCAAATGATAATGGTCGTAAGAAGGATGGTTTATGATTTTATGAAATGAATGCCATTAAATAATTTATGTTGGATTTACCCCAAAAAATCTCAATATGGGACACCCAATTTTGTGAAATTGGTTGGAAAAATATTGATATATCTTTAGATTCATAATCCTTGGATGCTAAAATAGAAGAAAGTTTCGCTACGACGTATATAATGCATATACGTGGATTCAAATCTTAAACATATCACTAGTGTAATAATATACTAATCAACTCAGATGTCTCAATATATCTCTTATGTATTCTCTTCAAAGCTTCCAAAGAAGTGTCAATTATAGTTTCATTGTGTAGTCCTCAAATGGGCCGCATGGCAAAAGAGTTTGGATCGCAAACTTTTGTAAGCTACAAGGAAGGCATTTATTTATATGTTAGACTCTTCTTTGAAGACTAGTTTCTTTGAAGACTAGAAATTAGTCATGGTAAGGTCCAATGAATGGATCGATATTGTGTTGTTTGTGATGTCTCTACTAGTATGAGCTTGGGTTTTCAAGAACTAAAATGATCGATCCCATCGCCTTGTGTCATCTAGGGTTTTTGCGATCTTAGATTGATCTTGAACCCAGTGTTCATGATTATTTCATAATTATAAAATATTTTTTAATAATCATATCATCGATCAATTATACTTATGTGATTTATATTTCGATGGAGCAACAATGATAGTTTGCTTACATAATTATTATACAAAATGCCACATTAAACATTATGATGATGAATTAGCCTTGCTTATTAAAGTTTAATCTCAACTGACAAATTTTTACATCTAAATCATTAGTCTAGTTAGGGTATACTAAATATACTCATCTTTTTTAGCTCAAAAATATTGATTAGATAATGAATGATGTTTCAAACCTACTTATCTAGAAAAGTTTTTTATATTGGGATCAAAGACATGCTGCATGACTAATGATAGCTAATCCATTACTTTTAGAGTCAACAACTTGGTCAACTTAGCCTGTGGTAATGCCAGTTTGATGTTAGCTAGTAGCCCACTGTCTCCCACACACAGATTTGGCATGACTTGCCAAACCCACTGCAAATGATTTAGTCCACCTGACATCTGCCTTAACTAAGCACACCACCTTTGCAACCAGATGAGGACTTTGCTACTTCCTCCACATCTCACAGCACTCCATCTAGAATATGCTGGTGCTCTTTTCTTTGGCCATCACAGCCAATTTTCAATCTCCATATGTTCAACAGCAAAGGTGACAAGGACAGCATTGAATCCTTGAGGAACATGTCTTGTTGTGGTGTCCATGGTTTGACCTTTGAGATTTTACATGTGATGCATTTGTTCTCCAAGAATCAAACTCAGGATTTTACATTGTGTTTGACTGTGAAGAGCTTCTTCTTCTACTACTTCTCTTCTTGCTGAATAATGCACAGAATGAATAGGCTCATTTATGAGGTTGCTGATTTCTTTAAATAAAAATGTCTTTGAAGTCCAAACAATTGCTTTGTCAAACTAAACAAATAAAAGAATTGTTTATGATAATATAATTTTAGTTACAAGGATAAGGAATTGAAGTTTGGAAAGATTTCTTCTTAAAGAAAAAATAATTTCAATGAATATTGATTGTTCTATAGTATTATGCAAGAATTACTTTTATGTGAAAGTATTCTCCAAGAATTACTATTATGTGAAAGAATGTAATACCCTGATTTACTTCCATATTAAAAAAAATTGAATTGACTTATTAGGTCCAGATAGATATACTATCTTAATAAGATAATTTTTAGTGCTGATGAACTGCCAAGTCGTCTTTGATAAGAAAATAACCTTTTTTTTTTCTCTATCTCTCTTGATATCTTATGCAGCAAGTAATACTTGAGAAGTCACTTAGTCAACGCTCATTGGTGCGATGGGCTCACAAGGAATTATCGACTTTGGGCGAATAAGCATACTTGCACGATTTTGTCCTTTCAGAACGTGTGAGATTCAAATGACATTATCAACGCTCCCTCTCGAAGAAAAACCATAGGCTCAGGAGCTCTCATTTTAACGCCAATTTAATAAGTTACTTAGTTGATGGTTATTAGTGCGCAAATGAGTGTACCCACATGATTTTATCTCTTTGGAGCATATGGGATCCAAAAGGTGCCTCTGAGGGTAAGGGAGACTTGGGGGACTTATGAGTCATTGGTTTTCCTACTCCTCGACCATTATAAAAATAAATAACATACTCAATGCTTAGTGTTAGAAGGAGGGCCCTTGAGCTCTTGGCTCCCCTTCACGAGAGAGCATTTATAAGGTCATATTAGTCTTATATTAGTTGAGAAGTAAGAGAACCAAATAGCTCATAAGTCTTCTGGTCTCCCTTACTCTCAAAGATGCCTTTTGAAATCCACAACGCTTCGAAAAAATAAAATCGTATGGGTACGCTCGTCCACGTAAAATAGATAATTTCTCACGAGCCCATTGCACCAATGATCACTAACTAGATAATTTATCACCCGTGCTATTATCAATACCCATTAATCAAACATAATACAATACGGATGGAGAGATCTTTCAAAAGCCTGATATGTAAAACAACGCCTCTGTCAAGCTCAAACATATCAGGAAAAAGGAATAAGAAATCAGAAAGAGAGAACAATACAATCATCTCTTTGGTCCTCTCTTCTTGAAGTGTATCAAGAACAGTTGCAGGAGTTAAGCCTGCTGTGATTCGATCGGGAGGAACAGCTTGTGTCTTCGAGTGTAAGGGGAGACATCGCTGATTCTGGCCTTCCTCTTCTGCAGGAACCGCTGCAGGGATCGCTTCATGGACAGCCCGGGGTTGAGGATCTGCGGCACAGCCTGAGGAGGTGGCGGCGCCGTCGGCTGCTGCTGGTTCTTCTTTGTCATCGTGTCGTCCATCTCCCTCCTGGCCATGGATATGATCGCTCTTGCCTGCGGGGCGAATCGAATTGATCAGTGGCCGTGCATTTACCAGAAGGAGGAGAAAGAAGCAAGATCAGGTCGACGAGGAACCTGGATCTCGGTGGCGTCGCAGAGGTAGACCCGGCCATTGCAGAAGACCGTCGTCACCTGCTGCTGGTGCTGCGTCGAGCTTCTCAGCATCGACTCAACCCTGAGAAGACGTCAACCACAACCTACATGAATCATCAACTCTTGCTTCCAATTCTCCGTGACGTAAACACAATACTACGCACCTGCTGAGCCTCGCAGACTTGCACTGCTCGTTCGAGCTGCTGCCTTCGTCGTCGTCGCAGCCGCCGAGCGACAGCCGGAGCTCGGGATCGCAACCGAACCCCATCGTGTTCTGTCTCCGCAGCCCTTCTCGAAGCGCTATTTGGGTGTAGGGCGATGACAAGGAAGGAGGAAGCGAAGGAGGGCAGGTGTCATATACGCGTTCTCCACGGGAGGAAGCCGACGGGGAGGAAGAAGAAGAGAGGGGAGGCGCACGTGGAGCACGCGGGCCATGTGCGCTAAAGCTTACTTCGTCGATTTGCGCCTACCTTCCCACCATATGCCTACCGCATGACTTTAATTTGACCAAATTATGTAGGTATTAATATCGATTAGTTTAATTATATCATTTAATTTGTGGAGGGGATTTAATGATGATTAAGATGGTAGGTATATCATAAATATTTTAGGTACAGCTGTATATTTCTAACTATTTTTGGGATGATTATAAATTAATAATTAAAATCCAAATATTTTCCAATGAGGTAGATATAGGAAAAATTGTGGATCGGAATAGATTATTGGATCAAAGTAGAGTTTAAAAATATTTTGGATGATGAAGGTACTGAGTAGTTTAGTTGGTAAAGACTTTGAACTGAAATTTTATTTTTATTATTTATCTTTTATAAAAAAACTTAAAAATATTATTTGGTTATGTATTTTATTATGTATCTTATATTAAATAAATATAATTTGTTTATGTATTTGTTATGGGTAGAATAATGTGGTTGATACGTCAACACCATCTTGCCAACATGTCAAACTTACAGATCCAACACGTTGAGGTTGACACCTCGGTGTTGCACGTTCGATGTCTTGACACCACATGGTCGACACCTTGTACTATGCATATTACACCTTAACACCACGTGTCTAATACCTTGATGCCACATGGTCGATACCTTGATGCCACACGATCAATAACTTGATATTGCGTGTTCGATACATTGGCACAATACGACCGACACCTTAACGTCATATGGTTGACACCTTGACATTGGCTTTGCCATATCTTATTAAAATATTACTTCCAATATAAGAATTAGTGATAGTAATGCGATATTGCGTGTTCGATACATTGGCACAATACGACCGACACCTTAACGTCATATGGTTGACACCTTGACATTGGCTTTGCCATATCTTATTAAAATATTACTTCCAATATAAGAATTAGTGATAGTAATGCCCAAAATCAATGTACCATATCCCATGCTCGATGTACCATTTTGAAGGTAACGATTCAGGGAACTCACTATAAAAAGGGTTTCATAAGCATGCCCAAGACACAAAACTTGAATCGAAATACATTCGTCTTTTCTGACTAGCTTATTAAATTAAATATCGACAGGAATATTCTAATGTAATGTAACAAGAATCGAGTCAGATCGATAAAGTTTAACTTGAGATTGATTGAAAGAAAGGATTCACTTGGATCCGAACCAACTTGACGAACAACCAAAATATGACTTAAATTATTAAATATAAAAAAATTCTATCTAAAAAATTTTCAGGGTCGATTTAATCCACGTAATTGGGTCCCCCCCCCTTTTTTTTTATTCCTCTATTTGATTCGAATGCCTTCTGAAGAAAATTCCCCACTGCACGAAGCCATTAAAGAAATCTACAATTCAAGACTCCAAGTTGAAGAAAACAACTTTATTTATGCCTATTGATTTCTTAAGACTATGAAAACCACTAGTTGTTCTCTTTAAGACCATTCAGATGTCGACGTATGACCACCCCATTTTGCTAAAGCATAATGTGTTGCATGAGTCTCAACCACAAAGAATATGGGCTGTTGGTAAGACTGAGCGGTGGTAAAAGTTCACCTGACATTGAAATGCTTGATGGCATCTCCACTATCTATACTTGATTGCAATGTGCTGATGGAGAACAAATTGTTTTAAGAATTGGTTGAACTTAAAACTATTTGCATCATGAAGAATACGACTTGGTTAAATGGGTTGTAATCAAATTCAGAGAAATATTATGATTTTCGTGATGCTTGGAGTAACTCGACTCGATTTAAGGTCATGCACGGAAGAAGAAGTCTGATATGATCAAATAGGAGATTTGATCGCTCGCTCGAGGACCGATGTAGACTCAATCGTTTATCTCGTGATGGATTGTGTCCTAGATAATCTTTTATAACGAGTTAATCAAAAAAAATATTCCACGATAAAATATTCTTTGCTTTGACATGTTTTTGGGCTTATCCTCATACTATTATTCTATGTGATTTTATTGGTTAGGTCATATCTTCTGACTACTAAATTTACTGTGATGTGTCAAACGGCTGTTGGGGTCAATATTTCACCTATCACATTGTGTCCCCATCAACCTTTCTCCCTCTCATCTGAATGAATGATGAAAGTAGAAGATTGAACGACAAGATTAATTAGAGCATATAATTTAATTTGGGCATCTCCCAAGCTATACTATAAGGATAATTGGGTCATACTCTTGGACAAATTAAGGGTTTTTTTTATTATTATTGAAGAAGAATTTGATATGGCAGTGTGAGGTCATATTGAAGAAATCTTAAGGTAGATTAGCTAATATGAAGTATACTAAATTAATCAGATGAAAATTTGATTTGATTTTTCTCTTTAGTGGGAGACATTAGTAAATTTCATATTTCCATTTGTCTAGTTTGATCTTTTTAATGAAAAAGAGGTATCATTCATCAACAACAAATGTGATAAGCACAATGTTAAGCTCACTTGGAATTGTGATTCCCTTTTTTTTTTTTGTTTGGTGAAGGTAGATGTGATTGGATAGTGAGTGTGGTTTTGATGATGAGAACGAGGAAAAGTAAGCATGCATTTGTTTCATAAATTGTGGACTTGTCAAAAGGAAGCCATCATCCATTTTCCTCCATCATGTGTAAAATGCCCTCTCAATCTTTCATTTAGATGAGGAATTAATTGAACCAATTCATGTGACACACATGAGGAATTAAATTTAGATGTCTTTTTGCACTAAAAGAAAATGTTGGTGTACAAAGCTATAATATTTCCATCTCATGTGGAATTCTTATTTTCTAACACAATAATATATAGGTGAGTCTAATGATGATACTTAGGCAGTCAGTTCAACCTCATAGCCCTACAAAAATTGTACATTATTAGAGAGAGTCTCCATCATGCTGTGTCAATCTCCACTAAAAATAATTGACACCATATACATGTTTTGCTCTCATTGTTCAGATGACTTTCTTCTCAACACCAATCACATAGTTCTTCACAGAAAGAAAAGGAATTGTTCTTTATAATTTCATGAATAATGGAACATGTTTCATCTATGAGTTTTGGATGAGTTAACATCAACACTTCAATATAATATCAGAACATAAAGTTTTGTGTTTGAATCTGACTGAGGCCACACATGGAAAATTCAACTTCATTTGATAGATTAAGTTCCAAGGTTTGTGCATGCTGTGTCTTGTACACAATGAAGCAGCAATGACGCGAGACACAATGTCAAAGGAATGAACATGAGGTTTCTCCGGATGTGGGCTTCTTTTCTTGAAGCGAAAGCAGCCATGACATGAGACAATGTTAATGGAATGAGCATGAGTTTCCTCCTGATGTAAGCTATTAAAGTTTTTTCTTTTTTAAAGCTAGGGAAAGTAGAAGAGGAATTATCTTAATTATTTATTTTAGACCTTTTGCTCAGAGATACGAAAAGAAATGATCTTTTACGGATAAAACAATAAGTTGTTAAGAGATTACGGATCTTTTTTCAACTCCTTTTTGTCTTTAATTTATTATCATAGTGGTCTTATAAATGATAAAAAAAGAGAAAAAGATAGAATTTAATTCTCCTTGTAGATTAGAATTATTACAGCTTTCAGATCTGACGATAGTGCGCTTGTATCATATAAAGACTTTCTAAATAGCATAGGTACCCATCTTATATTTGATCTATTTTTATTTGATTTTAGCTTCTAGCATTAAAGTTTTTATGCATAACAATAGTATATTATAATTTTTTATGCTTACAATTGGTATCGGAATCATGTTTTGAAATCAAATATTTTAGATTATAAAAGTATTTTAGATCTATTTTGTATTTAGGTATATTTATTAATACCCTTCGCTTACAAAAAGGTATTGTCGATTTGCTTTTCTATCTAGTCTATCATGTCACCTGTTTATGGACAATGTAAGATTCCTCGTGTTTAATCGATAGACTACTATTTACATTTTACTGTCGGCGATAATATTATTAAAAGTGACGACCTCCAATAGTCACTAGCCCAATTGTGGCCAACGATTACGTACACAACGAAAGTGTTGTAGATTGTAACAACCGATGATGGTTGCATGCATGACTACTTATGTGTAGTAGCCTTGCGATGGTCGGATTGCCTTGATCGTAGGCGACTATAGTAGTCCAGCTATCTATGGCAGCTACAGTAAATCCATTGCATGTAGTGGCTACGGTGACTATAGCATTGCTACGGTTGTAGCAGTGTCGCTACCTACAACGACTACAGTAATGTCGTTGTGGCAACGTTTGTTAACTATGATCGATGTCAATTGGACGTCGAAGGTTGTGGTTCCCAGCGATTATGCAACACAGTCACATGGTGAGACGATCTATCGATGACGCTCGATCAACGACGTGAAGTGTTCCACTTGTGAGGAACATGGCAGCATGGCACGACAACCAATGAGGTCATTGGTCAGTTTGTGAGAAGAACCATGCCACGGCGAGCAGCATCTTAACGTCATATGGTTGACACCTTGACATTGGCTTTGCCATATCTTATTAAAATATTACTTCCAATATAAGAATTCGTGATAGTTATGCCCAAAATCAATGTACCATATCCCATGCTCGATGTACCATTTTGAAGGTAACGATTCAGGGAACTCACTATAAAAAGGGTTTCATAAGCATGCCCAAGACACAAAACTTGAATCGAAATACATTCGTCTTTTCTGACTAGCTTATTAAATTAAATATCGACAGGAATATTCTAATGTAATGTAACAAGAATCGAGTCAGATCGATAAAGTTTAACTTGAGATTGATTGAAAGAAAGGATTCACTTGGATCCGAACCAACTTGACGAACAACCAAAATATGACTTAAATTATTAAATATAAAAAAATTCTATCTAAAAAATTTTCAGGGTCGATTTAATCCACGTAATTGGGTCCCCCCCCCTTTTTTTTTATTCCTCTATTTGATTCGAATGCCTTCTGAAGAAAATTCCCCACTGCACGAAGCCATTAAAGAAATCTACAATTCAAGACTCCAAGTTGAAGAAAACAACTTTATTTATGCCTATTGATTTCTTAAGACTATGAAAACCACTAGTTGTTCTCTTTAAGACCATTCAGATGTCGACGTATGACCACCCCATTTTGCTAAAGCATAATGTGTTGCATGAGTCTCAACCACAAAGAATATGGGCTGTTGGTAAGACTGAGCGGTGGTAAAAGTTCACCTGACATTGAAATGCTTGATGGCATCTCCACTATCTATACTTGATTGCAATGTGCTGATGGAGAACAAATTGTTTTAAGAATTGGTTGAACTTAAAACTATTTGCATCATGAAGAATACGACTTGGTTAAATGGGTTGTAATCAAATTCAGAGAAATATTATGATTTTCGTGATGCTTGGAGTAACTCGACTCGATTTAAGGTCATGCACGGAAGAAGAAGTCTGATATGATCAAATAGGAGATTTGATCGCTCGCTCGAGGACCGATGTAGACTCAATCGTTTATCTCGTGATGGATTGTGTCCTAGATAATCTTTTATAACGAGTTAATCAAAAAAAATATTCCACGATAAAATATTCTTTGCTTTGACATGTTTTTGGGCTTATCCTCATACTATTATTCTATGTGATTTTATTGGTTAGGTCATATCTTCTGACTACTAAATTTACTGTGATGTGTCAAACGGCTGTTGGGGTCAATATTTCACCTATCACATTGTGTCCCCATCAACCTTTCTCCCTCTCATCTGAATGAATGATGAAAGTAGAAGATTGAACGACAAGATTAATTAGAGCATATAATTTAATTTGGGCATCTCCCAAGCTATATACTATAAGGATAATTGGGTCATACTCTTGCACAAATTAAGGGTTTTTTTTTTATTATTGAAGAAGAATTTGATATGGCAGTGTGAGGTCATATTGAAGAAATCTTAAGGTAGATTAGCTAATATGAAGTATACTAAATTAATCAGATGGAAATTTGATTTGATTTTTCTCTTTAGTGGGAGACATTAGTAAATTTCATATTTCCATTTGTCTAGTTTGATCTTTTTAATGAAAAAGAGGTATCATTCATCAACAACAAATGTGATAAGCACAATGTTAAGCTCACTTGGAATTGTGATTCCCTTTTTTTTTTTTGTTTGGTGAAGGTAGATGTGATTGGATAGTGAGTGTGGTTTTGATGATGAGAACGAGGAAAAGTAAGCATGCATTTGTTTCATAAATTGTGGACTTGTCAAAAGGAAGCCATCATCCATTTTCCTCCATCATGTGTAAAATGCCCTCTCAATCTTTCATTTAGATGAGGAATTAATTGAACCAATTCATGTGACACACATGAGGAATTAAATTTAGATGTCTTTTTGCACTAAAAGAAAATGTTGGTGTACAAAGCTATAATATTTCCATCTCATGTGGAATTCTTATTTTCTAACACAATAATATATAGGTGAGTCTAATGATGATACTTAGGCAGTCAGTTCAACCTCATAGCCCTACAAAAATTGTACATTATTAGAGAGAGTCTCCATCATGCTGTGTCAATCTCCACTAAAAATAATTGACACCATATACATGTTTTGCTCTCATTGTTCATATAATCAAATATTGAAATGAAACATAATTCCATGAATTCCTTAAAATTATATATGCTTATATCTAGGGGCCACACCTTTATATATTATTTGTTGAGATATAACTATCAAAGGTCTTAGTCTATTGACATCTTTAAGTGTATATAAATGAAGTCGAGAGATAATTAGATAAAAATTAAAAATTATTAGATCTGATACGAGTGTCAATTTGATTATAAATATGATAAACCTAATCATAATTTTGGTTCTTTTGCTAGATTTCTAGAAAAGCAAGATATTCAGTATACTTTACTAGATGTGCCACAACATAACAAAATTATTAAAAGGTAAAATCATACTCTTATGGATATGATTAGGAGTCTGATGGATTATTCATCTATACCTAAATCAATACGAGGAGAAGTTCTAAGGATGATTATATATATTTTGAACTAGGTTTTTAGTAAATCAATTTCATCAATTTCCTTTGAATTATGAATCGGTAAGAATCCAATTTGAGATATTTACATATTTAGGATTATCATGAAAAAAAAAAAGGTTTTTAATTCAAATGAAAAGTAATTAGATTTAAAAACTATTTTTAGATATTTTATTATTTATCTAGAAAAATTCAAAGGGATATATATTTTATTGCTATAATCATAGTACGAGAAAAGTTAAATTTGGTAATACAAGATTTTTACAAAATAGTGAAGCATTAAGAGTAAAAATATTAAAATTTAATTTTGATATTAAGGAGATACAAGTTGATACTCATTTATCAATTTTAAGGGATTGTTGTTTCTCATCACTAAAAGAATTGATGAGGGTGAATAATAATATAACATTAATGAACTTCCACATCATTAATGATCTTGTAGAATAGTCATAATCGGTAGTTTTAAGAATATCTGAAAGGTAAATGAGACTTATCATTTTTTTATTATTATGTAGTGTATCTATAATAATCATATTATGACATAGGAGTCAAAATAATCTTTTATTATTTTCAAAAGGAGCATGTAATAGACTTTCAATTATGCATATATAATGAATAAATTTTTATCCGATTCTTTTCTAAGTTATTTAAAACATTTATTTTGTTTTTACTTTTTTATCATTTACTGAATAAAATTATATATTAAATTGACTCAATTAATATATTATTTTTGAGATAGTTGTAGCAATCTTTGATATCTATCTCTTAATATCTCAATGTAAATTACCCAATAATTATAAAAATATCTATTATATAAAGATTTAAAAGATAATATCGAATAATATAACGATCAAACTTATGGTCAATAGTTTTACTTATAAAAAATACATCGACCATAAAGATATTTTCTCTAGTTTTAAAAAATAAAGAATCATAATAACATTAGTGACTTATTATGATTTTGAGTTATTTATATAAAAAAAAGCTACAAAGAAAGTAATAAAATATTTGAAAGGGATGAATGATTTTATACTCACATATGTAAAATGAGAGTATTCTCATATGTTGATTCTATAAATTATTTTTATAATAATAAAAAGTCTACTTTATATTTTATATTTATTAATTAAAGGGGTAATTTATAGAAAAATATTAAATAATATATTATTATATTATCAATAATAAAAATTGATTTTGTGGTATGTTTTGAGTCCACTAATCGAGCTTTATGATTATAAAATTTTATCTCTTGGTGTAGTTAGACTTAATTGTCAAATCACTAAAGATACTTTATGATATACCGTGATAATTTTCTTCTCCAAGAATAGTAAGTACGCTAGTAGTTTTATGTCTTATGATATTAAATACTTGATGATTAGAAAAAAAAATCCAGAAATAATTAATATCAATTAAAAATTTCAGTTTCACTATATTAATTACTAATCCATTTACTTAGGACTTACAATCTTAAGTGTTTAAAAGAATATATTATTATGATTGGATTTGTAATTAAGTCATAAAAGATATGGTGATATAGGTTTGAGTAGATATTATAATTAACATTCTTATTTATATAATTAAAGTTATTTATTTTTATTATCCTATTCATATTTATGTATGTACATATTATAATTGAATATACTAACAGGATTATCTACATAAAATAAATTATAAAGGGCCAACATTATTGTGGTATATAAAATTAAGTATGATATTGATAATATACAACCACTATGACTCACGTTGATAGTTTACTTAATATAATATTATATTTATTAGACTTATTGGCCTATTTTATAAAATTCATACTTACACAAAATATTTTTTCAAAGTTTCATGATTCAATTGAATAAAATTATTTTTAAATAAATCTTTATTTTATTATTTTATTTTTACTTTTTTTATATCTTATCAATTAATGGGTCAAGTGGGAGAATATTAGATTATATGATCCTATCTAATTAGGTAAAATGTATTATAGATATCATTCGATTTTGATTACGATTATCAATCAATAGAAAGAAAATCAAATTATAGTAGAATTACTCAACCTTGATGGGAGGAACTCTCCCGTTTAGATATTATAAATCTTCTTTCATATTTTCTTTGTCCTTGATCAATTGCTCATAATCATCTTATGAATGATAGGAAAAGAGGATAAGACGAGTTTAGTTTTCCTTGCATATCGACATCACCATAGTTTTCGGATTCGACGACGGTACGTTTACAGATCAGATAAAGATTTTATGAATGATATGCAAGGTACGCATCATATATTTGATATATTATTATTTAATTTTAGTTTCTAATATTAAATTTTTTTTATATAACAATAATATATTACGATTGTTTATGTCTACAATCTTATCGTTAGCAATCCTTTTAGTAAAGAAAAAGAAAGTGCTAAAGTACTCAATCTTATCCTTAGCAAGTAGAACGCCTATATTCTCTGTCGTTTGTGCCAAAACAAAGAAAAAAACATGATGTGATACAATGTTTTACTTTTACACTATTACTACGGTTCAAATCTTAATCGTCCAAATCGCAAAGAACCAACCTTTCATTGTCGAAAATACCGGAGGGTGCTCCGAAACCGTCCATCCCACTGCAACTTTTCTTTCTCTTTAATCACTGCCCACATCTTGTGCCGGTGTCTTGCATCCAAAGCGGCTGTTCTTATGTGACTTTGTCCACAGAGCTACAATGACTGGCCAAAAAACGCAGAAGCACTGCAAGATGCAGATGTGACCGCGACATGCGAACCTCTTGCCGGCTTCATGGTTATCCGAAGCCACGCCTTCAGGTTCTTCTCTGTGTGTGCGAGCATCAGACTGTGATGTGGTGTGACTGCTTTGAGATGCCCACCCCACTACTGCTGGGGAGCTATTCACTGCACGCACAATCCAAAACCTTGCCCCTCTCTCTAAACCCTGCGAGCACGTAACAAGACGAAGAAGAAGCCATCATCTTTGTCACTTGTGTCTCTCAAGATCTCACTGCTATGGGGACCATAAAGAGCCGCAGCAACAAAGCTGTGAGGAAAACCAATGCGGACGGGTTGATGTCTGTAGCAGTCTGATGGACTGCTCTAAAAGCATTCAAACAGCCATTGCTACTCCATAGATATTATGCTGCACTCATCTAACAAGCAACAAGCTCATTTGTCCTCTCTCTCTCTCTCTCTCTCTCTATAGACACATCTTCAATTCATAGATGAGGCTCCTGATAGGGATGCCAGTATATCAGAATTCTTTATGACATCCACACCTATCAATCCACTTGATTCCATGAGCACTCTTTCTTTCTCCAATCCCCTGTGACTAGAAATCAATAGAACATGCAGTTCTCCTTCCTTAATCATGAGCAGCATATGACTAGATGTAAGAGGCTCTCATAGGAATGACAGTATATATGTTGGATTTCTCTAGATATCCAATGGCTACCCATAGTGGTGTGGATTTCTAGTTCTGATATTAGCATCCACCTTTCTTGATTACCAAAGCTGAAAGATACTTTTCTTTTGAGGAAATCAACTATATAGTCCACAAAAAAGACAGAGAGCAAAGGTATATAATAAAAATCTAACAAAGTTTGCAAGCCAATTTGGATCCTTATTTCCTTGTACAGAAATATTATTAGTAGAAATGATATCCTTGTGGTTGAGGATGAGATAGATTCTTTCTTGTGTCCACAAATGGTCTATGATGTACTGTCACACAGTAGGTCCTATAATGAAAGGTAAGGAAGGCATCAAAGGAAAATGATTCCTGTAAAGTTTGTGTAGAGTGACATGAACACAATTTTTTTTTCTTTTGTGGAAAAGGCCAACACATTAAGAAGCTTGATATGAGATTAATCCATTATTTGGCTGCTAATACTTGGTGCCTTTCGAGATGTAATCAGTATTTATTTATCTGTTCGATTAAGTATTGATATAACATCATACAGTTTGGTATTGATATTTATCTATTACTAGGATGGATAAAAGTCCTATCTGCCGAAAGTTACCAAGAGGTCACTGTGTCACCGTTGACAAACATATCATTCTTACAGTGCCTACAGCGCTGCACCATTCTTAGCAGTGCAGTGTCGTCTTCTTCCTCCAGCAAATAATTAACCGTACCACTCTCAATCATCCCTGCCACCCACATTGGCGCATACTACTCATCTCTCGAGTCTTGATGTCACGTTCAAATGTTTTTTGTTCGAATTAAATAACAAGAACACACTTGAGATTTGAAGTACGTTCATACTCAAAACTCGTATGTCATGAGAACAACTTCTCCACTGGTTAGAATTGCCTTTGACATCTCTTTCCAGTTTCATGTCATCTCGTACTTAAACAGTTCTTTATTATACATGATCGAAAGATTCAAAGCATGAAGAGAACCTCTTTAGAGCCTTGATACCATCACAAGTTTTTTTTTTTTCTTTTTTTTTAAGTAGCACTTGAAGAGAGAGAGAATTACTCTTTACATCACCTTCCAAGGAAGTGAGCCCTCCAAAGGATTGGCCTATGAGCTACAATAGAGAGCAGGCGAGGGGAGACAATGATGTCAACAGTATCCACAATGCACGCATCCGTTGCCCCACCACCACCATATGAGACGATGCCCACCCACATCACATGGCCGTGTCTTCTTCCCACTCCAACACCATCCCGCCGCCAACGCCCCACCCCCGTAATAGCTCAGCCGTCGAGGCGCAGCCAAACCCCGGTGCAGGTCAACCGAAACGAGCAGTGAACTGATGATAACAGGTAACAACAACACAAACACTAGAGCCTCAACGACAGGTCGAGCTCGGCCGGGCCGTCGCCGTCGGCAGGGACGGATGGGAGCTCCTGCGTAGGGTGGGACCCCCTCCGCCAGTTGAGCAGGTCGATGGTCTCGTCACCGCTCGCGGAGAGGTCCCCCGCGGCGCACATTGCCCTGCCGCTACTCACCGTCGCCAGCAGCGGGTGGTCGGCCGCGAACCGAGGGGCCCTGCGGGCGGGGCTGAAGCCGTCCGAGTGGCTGCCGGCGGAGTAGTCGGTGGGAGGAAGGTACCTGCACGCGTGGGACGCGATGGGAAAAGGCGGCGGAGGGACGGTGGTGGGGGCGACGGCGGTGGGCGCGAGGTAAAGGTAGGAGCTGCACCCGACGCTCCTCTCCTTCTTGTGGGCGTTCTGGTGGCCGCCGAGCGCCTGGGACTTGAGGAACTTCTTGTTGCAGAAGAGGCAGGGGAAGAGCTTCACGTACTTGGTCTCCTGATCGGAGGAAGGCGAGGAAGGGGCCAAGGCGAGCGACAGATCAAGGGGCGGCGGCTGTTGTGTCTCTTGAGGAGGAGGAGGAGGAGGAGGAGAAGATTCCATCACACTCTCTGCAACTGGACTAGCAGAAGACTTCGGTGGGGGAATTAGCAGGTCATATACCATGAAAAGAGTGAACAGAAGAAGCAAGTCTCTACCTTACCAAAAATGTCATATAATGTAGAGAAGTTGTCTGCAACATCGAAGTCAACAGATCTTAGAGGTGGAAGGACTCCATCATTGGCAGAGAGAAGCAAATCCGCAGGTGAGTACAGCACCAAAAATAGGTTGGAACAGGGGACACAAAAACAAACCCACACATGAGTTGCTTCCCCATCATTGAAATTAATACTAATGAGAAAGGTGAATCCAAGGCAAGGAATATACCTTTTTGTAGAGGGGTTCTGTGGTCAGGCCTTGCTTGGGATAGCTTTCCTTGGGTTGGATGTGGGGGGCAAACTGCCAAGCAACTGAGACCAGCAAAAGAAGGGTGTGGAAGACACAGACACAACTGCCCCATATTGCCCTTTCCAACTTGCAAAGAACACTGACACAGCTGCTGCCCACCACCTTCAAGTGCAGCCTAGCCTACTAAACACAAAATACAGCCTAGATTACTGTACATGTCCAATTAATGCCACAAACAACATCCTTGCACAAGAATTAGCACATCAAGAACCCTACCTTTTGATTCGACATTCTCAGCTAACATCGGGGCAAACAAGAACTGGGGAGTGATAATGCTGAATCCAGCCTGAGTAAGGCTGTAACAAAATGGAACCTGGAAACCCATCTGGAGATGAAAGATTGCGCCTTCAAGTTGTCCAAGATCCAAAATGAGTAACTTGATCTACAGATATTAATATTAGAGCAAAAAAGAATTGGGGAGTGATAATGTCGAATCCAGCTGAGTAAGGCTGTAACAAAATTGGAACCTGGAAACCCATCTGCGAATGCAACATCTGGAGATGAAAGATTGCACCTTCAAGTTGTCCAACATCCAGAAAGAGTAACTTGATCTACAGATATTAATAATATTAGCAAGCAAGAATTAGGGAGTGATAATCTTGAATCCAGCTGAGTAGTGCTGTAAAAAATGAAACTCGGAAACACATTTGTGAATGCAGTACTTGGGAGATAATGGATTGAACCCATAAGTTGTCCAAGATAAGAACTCGGAAACACTTCTGTGAATGCAGTACTTGGGAGAATGGATTGAACCCATAAGTTGTCCAAGATAAAAAAAGAAAAAAGAGGTAACTTTATTCTATGGACCATAACAAAACAGAAAAGCTCTGTCAGCAACGCAGCAAGAAGGCAAGAGACCGTACCCGCACATTTCGTTCTTAATGCTCCTCGATGGCAAATGGTCCTGCATGAATTATTGTGACGTACGGCTCTGCAGTTATGGTGTTGTCTTTGATGGGACACTGTATGCTGGATATGTGCATAGGAACTGCTACTATCAGACATGCCACCCACACAGACATTGACCTTTACTGGCATCGATGGGGAAATCCATGCAACAACAATCCCACAAACAACAAACAACATAAACTAAATCTTGTAAGATTTTTTATTTTTTATGGAAGGACGAATCCTTCATGAAATACTCATATTTTGATTTTTTAAAAAAATATATCCTCTTTAATTTTTTTTAAATATTTTAGATATTTTTAATTTAAAAAAAATCCAAAATATCTCTAAAAAATTTTTTTATTTGAGTCGTTTATAGTATTCTTCAATAATATTTATAATATTTTATTAATATACTGAAAATATTATAAATGTTATTAAAAAAACATTATGAGTAACTTCATATGGTATCTCTCTAGTTGTCATTATTCATAAACCATTATAATATCATATTTTTAGGTTTATAATTCGTTTGATTGAGGTTAGGAATTTATTTAGATCATTTACAATGTTTTCAAGTAAACTTTACAGTGTTTTTATTAACCATAACAAAAATACTGTAACAATCAAAATATTGTAATAGAGGAAAAAAATTTTAAATATAAAATTAGAGATACTGTTTGAGAAAAAGTAAAATGGGGATAATGATTGAAAAAATACCTAAAATATGAGTATTTTCTAAAATATATCTAAATTATTTTCTAAAACACTTCTCTACATCGGAAAAAAAAAAGCACTTTCTAAAATACTGAGATTTCTTTTGAGCATTTAACTTCATATCAAATGCTAGTTTAGGCTCAAATCATGAATAAAGATCTAAAACTTTTTAACAAGTATGAGATCACTATACTGTTTTCCAAGCTCATAGGATTGTATGTATAATGACATCCATACTGGTGCTGAAAAAACGTCAGATATCAGTGCTGTGTTCTACTTGGCTACTTATACACAAGGGCTACCATTATGATCAAATAAGCAGAATTATGTGCTAACTATTTGCCAAAATATGCTAGCAAACAGATTAATTCCTCATGCAAATTCAAGGAGATATTCAGAAAACAGTTGCTTTAGAGTTCCAAATTTTGTTCAGTGGAAACAACATGGGTCAGTACAGTTAACAAGATTTATCCAGATCATCAAGAAATTGCCAAGATATGAACAGGCTGGCAAGTGTAGACCACAAAGATAGGGCCACTAAAGCCTGGCTGACAACAACAGGACTGTGCCTATGTTCTTTGTGAGATACACATGAATTTTTTGAAGTTCTAGTGCAAGGTGATTGGCTACAAACAAAAGCATAATGCTACAGACAGGAACCAAATAAACAAACTATGAGCCAATTTTCACTGCTACTTGGTCTGTGGAATTGCAACGTGTGCAAGGACAATGCTTAATTTTTGAATACACGCATGGCTCAAACAGATGTATATTAAAGTCATGGAAACACCCTGCAAGTCATAACGACAGTACTCAACCAACAAAGATTAGGAATAAACAAAAGGAGCTGCAATTAACATTAGAACTGATTGGACAAAAAGTCACCCGTGCACATAACATAGACATGTTCATGAAGAGTGCCGAATGCTACTCACACTTGCACATGACATGGATAACAAGTCATATGACATGTATCTCAGAGAACTAGTCAAGAGTCCTTGGTTTTGGACTATTCAGAGGAATCAAAATATCACAAAACCAATTGCCCATCTGTTCTTTTAACAAGCTTTTGAACTAAGTTACTGCAGCATACTGTTCAAGCAATAAAAGGGTATACAGGACCAACCGATAAACATTTAAACTTATGTAAGCACTATCCTATAAATGACAGTGACATCTAGTCTAATAGATGCAGTCTTATCTTCAGGTCTTCTAACTAATAGATCCCTGAGAAACAAACAAAAATTGTGACTTCCAAATTTCCAAGAGAAAAGCTCATGAGATATTAGCACTTGATAAATTAGGTGTTCATGTTTTCACGTTTACGCAACCAACCCAACTAGTGTGGGATCTTCATCTATTTGACCTTCAAATTTTGCTTCTCAAACCACACAGCTGACACAAAGGTTTTTGGGCTTCCCCTGTTAAAGATCATCTTAATCTTGTATCAGCCACAAGTTTTTATTGTCTTGAACCATGTCTTTCCAAACTCTTTGATCCTTTTGGCTAACAAATTATTTTATTTATCAAAGAGCACCTAAGAATTTAGTTCATGAGTAGAAGATTGACTAGAGGTTTTGTGAAAGGGATAGGGTATTTTTCAATTTAGAAAGAAAGACGTCCCGGTAAACGACAGATCTAGAAGAGAACATTGGATTTATGAAGAGAAGTGAGTTTCCAACATAGCCATTGCTCTTTCAGAATCAACAGTAAGTTTTTAATCTGAGTTTGCATGGAATTAAATAAATTTCTTTTTCAAACTCCATGATCCAAATTATAGAGACCAGGAAAAGAAAAGATAATGAATATTGACAAAGAAAAGCCATGATGGACAATTTCCCTCCAATACCAATTTGGTGAAGCAAAAGGCCCACGGTCACTGCAAGGTGACTCTGGGGTGTAGCATTCCATATCAAGTTTCCACAGAGGCAAAAGTATATAACCTTAAAGACATTGTAGGATTCAATGCTTCATAAGTACCAATTTATTGGACAACCAGCAAATCCTAGTGAGTCTGGTCATAGTTTCAGAAAACACACAAAATGCACATATCAAGTAGCAATCTCACTAAATAAGTTTATTTGTTTGGTTAAATCGAAAGAAGATGCTGTACACCATGTGCTATTACCAAGACATAAATGATCTTAAATCTTTTACCTTTCTACAGGTTCCAGTTCTACATAGCAACTCATGCATACTCTTGTAAGTTTTTCATAGGAAAAAGAAAGATTGAAGAAATCATTGATTGCAGCTGCTGTTCAAGCAATCAAAATTGAAGCTACAAAAGCTAATTACCAACTGACAACTAGCTATTTTCTATTTAGATATCAGGTATGCATATGATAACTGTTAAGATAGCAAGCAAAAGATAAATAGATAGAGAGAGAGAGAGAGAGAGAGAGAGAGAGAGAGAGAGAGATTCAATCAACTTATTAGGAAAAAATCAGCAACTGTTCAGTTGTCTGTAGAGAATTGCCATGTGAGACTTAAAAGAAATAGATTCTCATGGTCTGCTCACATGTAGAGATAGATAGATAGATAGATAGATAGAGAGAGAGAGAGAGAGAGATTACATCAACTTATTAGGAAAAAATCAGCAACTGTTCAGTTGTCTGTAGAGAATTGCCATGTGAGACTTAAAAGAAATAGATTCTCATGGTCTGCTCACATACAGTTACTTTCAACTGAATCTTTGAAATTTTATCTGAACCACCTGAGAAGCACAAGAATTGCAGCTTCATGAGACTACTGTATTAAAGGAATAGTAGGTCCAGAATTTAGGTGATCCTCCATCATGTAACTTTCTCTTGATTAGTTATATGCAGATATACCACAACGCTTCTAGATACAAGCTCTCAATGAAAAATGACATTCAGTTGTCTAACAAGCTCTGAGTATGCAGATATACCACAATGCTTCTAGGAGCAAGCTCAGAATAAAAAATGAGATTCAGTTGACTAACATATAGAACATATATCATAGCTGCATCATTAATAGCCCAATTTAAAGCATTGCAGCTTGTACATGTGCTTATCTCACCACCTTATATTTTGTTGAACTCCTGTCTCTATTAAGATAAACTCCATCATAATCTTAGAATATTTATGAAGAAAGCAAAAGATCCTAGATTAATATTCCTAGATTAGTTGTAAGAAATACTATCTTCATAGAAAAATCACAACATTTAATTGGTTAATTACATTCTTAAGCTTCGTATTAATGAGATTGCCAATGACTCCATCTAATCCCATTCACCATACCACCTTGTAGTTGAAAACCCTCATTCACTATGCCATTGCCCTAGCTAACATTTCCAGTTTTCCACCTACATGCAGATGTACAACATTGAGTTGCCTAACATATAATGCATATCTCGTAGCTTAGATTTCGTTAAACTCCTGCCTGAACTAAGACAAACTCCATCATATCTTAAAATATTTCTGAAGAAAGAAAAAGATCCTTGACTTATAATTCGTACAGCAGATGTAAGAAGTAAAACTTTCATAGGAAAATCACAGCACTTAATTGGTTAATTACATTCTAAAGCTTAGTGTTAATAATACTCTCAACGACTCAATCTCATTTACAATATCGTCTTGTGGTTCTAAACCCTCATTGGCTATCACATAGCCCAAGCTAACATTTCCACCAACATGCTGCTATACCATAATGTTTCAGGGAAAAAGCTTGTATTCAAAATAACATTGAGTTGTCTATCATATAATGCATACCAAGTGACTTCATTAATGGTTCATTTTTAGTTTTCACAAGTGTTTATCTCACTAGCTTTAGATTCCTTTTAACTCCTGCCTCCACTGAGATAAACTCCATCATAGTCTTAAAATATTTCTAAAGAAAGCAAAAGATTCTAGATTTACTATTCCTAGAGAGGATGTAAGAAACAATATTTTCATAGAAAAATCACAAAATTTTTACATTCCTAAGCTTAGTGTTAACAGTTTTCCCAATGACTCCATTTAGCCCCATTCACCTTGCCACCTTGTGGTTCTAAACCATAATTCCATTTGACATTTCCACCTACATAAATTAAAGCAGAATCTTAGAACCTACTGTGTATATATCTAACAGAAAAGCATTGTGAATCTCATCTACTTTCATCCTACCACATCATAATCCGACCATTCGCCTTGGTACTATAGTAACACTTCATGGCAATTGATTTAGATTTGCGTCCATCTTTCCGTCAATCATTACCTAATTTTTCACCAAAGGAAGTTCTATGTAAAGAAAAGGGGCAACTAAAATTTGATGAAGGCACATTCATGATTAAATACAAACAGCAACTTGCCCAATTCAGATGATCTAACTAACGTATAAGTGCGACTAACTTAGAAGTCTTTGTATCAAAGCAAAAGAAATTAAGGAGAAATCCTTAGAAGTGGATCAGAACGAGCAACTTCTCTATCTTCAAACCTTGTAATTGATACATCAGTCAGGCACTCGGGCAGTACCTTCCGCCACCAACGAAGTCGTCAGGTTGATACTCGGGGCGTCGCCGACGCTGCAGCGAGCGGCAAGCCCTACCTCACCACGATCCTCCGACAACCATGTAGCTTCCAACGCGATCTGCAGCCGACGCGGCCGCAGCAGCGAGGCAGGGTTTGAAGACGAGAAGGTCGGAGGGGGCATACGGGTGGCCCGTCGGGTAAGTCCTCGAAGGGGATCAGAATAGTTATTATTGAGCTTTTAAAAATATTAATATTAATTTAAATTGAAACGTCTCCGTTGTACAATAAAATAAATAATTATTATAATTTTCAAATATTGTTTTAAGTAATTAAAATACTGTGTTAGGTATTAATATTGAGGACTTTTTGGTTCATGGGCTTCTTGGCCCATTCAAGGCCGGTCTAACTAAAACCCTTCTAAATCCCGGACCGGTAACGTCGGCGGCCACGGGCTTGCTTCCATCAGGTCAAAACCAAGGAGGGGTGGAACCATTCCGCCGCCAACCATGCCGCAGCTGCCGGCCTTCTGCCGCCACCTGAGCCGCCTTCACCGCCGGCCACCCATCTCCCAGCCGCGGCGCGCCTTCGTCGACGCCCGGGTGAAGTGGATCCGCGACCGCGCTCTCGACCACGCCGTCGAGAAGGAGAAGCACCTCCAGCCCTTCCATGCCCTCAAGGACCTCCTCCTCTTCCCTTCCTCCGCTGCCTCTTCCTCCCCTTCCGGCCCTTCTTTCCCCCTCGCCTTCATCGCCTCCCGCGCTGCTGACCTCCGCCTCCCCTTCCGCCCCATCCGCTTCATCCGCCTCTTCCCCTCCGCCTTCATCGAGGAGTTTCCCCCTCCCGCCGCCGGCGCTCCCCCCCGCCCCGTCATCCGCCCCACCCCGGCGCTCCTCAGCCTGCACGACGACGAGCGGCGCGCTTTCGAGGCCGCCCGCCCTGACGTCGCCGACCGCCTCCTCCGCCTCCTCATGCTCGCTCCTCGCCGTCGCCTGCCCCTCTGCCTCGTTGACCGCCTCCGCTGGGACCTCGGCCTCCCCCGCGATTACGCCCGCTCGCTCCTCCCCGACTACCCCGACTACTTCCAGATCGTCCCCTCCACCACCGGCGTCGGCGGCGCACTCGACCTCGAGCTCGTCTTGTACCGGAAGGACCTCGCCGTCTCCGCTATGGAGCGGTACGCCTTGAAGACCGGCGGGTACAAGAAGGGGATGTCGCTCGCCTTCCCCCTTCAGTTCTCTCGGGGTTTCGACCTGGAGAAGAAGGTGAGAAAGTGGTTGGATGAGTGGCAGAAGCTGCCCTACATCTCCCCCTACGAGGACGCATCTCATCTCGTGCCAAAGAGCGATCTTGCAGAGAAGTGGATGGTGGCAATGCTGCATGAGGTCCTACACCTTTTCGTGCCAAAGAAGACGGAGAAGGAGAACCTGGTTCTGCTCGGAGAGCATCTCGGACTGTCACCGGGCTTTAGGAAGGTGATCACGCATCACCCGGGCATCTTTTACGTGTCCAATAAGCTGAAGACACAAACGGTGGTGCTTCGAGAGGCATATAGGAGAGATCTTTTGGTGGATAAGCACCCACTGATGGGGTTGAGGTATCAATATATCCATCTCATGCACAAGGGGAAAGAGACAGATGCTAAGAAAAAGCATAGCAAGTCCAGAATTGGTGCTGCCCATGGCTCTATTGATAATGACATCACAGCTGAAGATGAAGCAGGCGAGGAAGAGGATGATGAAGATGAAGAGGAGGAGGAAGAGTTGTCAGCAGCTTCAGGTGTTGACACTGAGGATGAGAGCGATGATGAACATGTTAGTCAGTCTTCTACCATGGAACAAAGAGAAACAACTCGACATGGAACTAATAGGAGGGTTATGGTTTCTAACTGAATTTTGTCTTAGTTTATAAGGTGAAATGGAAACATAAAATTTGCACAAGATATCAAGGAATGAGATTTTCAAGGAGCTTGGCTGAGGCACACTGTAACAAAAATTGGCTTAAGAGTTTCTGAAAATAATGAGATGGAAGTAAGCGACTTGCTTAAATTTAACCGAAATCGATAGAGCCAGAAGCCTATCTATCAGGTGTAGAATTATTGTACACAATGTGATATCTTATCACACCATTGAAGTGTTTTATTATTATTATTGTCATCATTTATCAATATTAGGATTAGTGCTACCTTTATGTTCCAAACTCTTGGGCCCTCTTTCATGCTTGATACTTGTGGAGACTTAGATTGGTTTATTGATTTTTCATCTCTGAATCGCTCAATTTATGTTGCATATTACCATCAAAATATGGTTGCTTACTTCTTTGGAATTCCAGTTATCAGTAGGAAATGTTTCTAGCTGATTAAATTGCTACATGCCTTAGATTGTCATTTTCTTTGACACCAATGGCCTGTGTTGCTTAATGCTCATTATGAACATGTTTTCACAGTGTGACATTAGATGTGATTAGCTTTTTGAAGCATGTTGAAACTTCAAGCTAATGCGCTATTTTGGATTTGTGCTTGATTGCTTTAGAAACATGACACAAATTTAGTACCAAAAAATAGGTTACCTAACCATTAGTGCAGAATAATAGTTACTCTTGTTTGTTTCTCTATTACCTCATCACCAACTGCTTCTTTTTTAACTTGACATTATTTTACATGCACATTTTCATTTAGCCAGTTTTGTTATGCCTTGTTTTTTTTTTCTCTAGAAACTTGATATGTGCTACCATTTAATGTTTGATTGATCACCGACATTTGTCCCTTTGAGAATTCTTTTTTGAATAAACATTATATTTTGCTTTTGAAACAATTGTAAGAAGGCAATGCATGACAGTGGAGATTCTACTTGGTTACTGTATCAGATGAGCCCTGGCCACTGATTTGATCATGGTCATAAAGGAGCCATGTTAATAATTTTAAAGCATCAAGCTTCGCAAGTTGTTTTGCAAGCCAGTCGACTAGCCTTTGAATCATCAAGATCCTTATGCCATCCCATAGAAAGCGCTTATTTCTACTTCGACAATGGGTATCATTGGAGGCTTATTGCTACTTCGACAATGGGTATCATTGGAGGCTATGTTAATTTGCAAGACAGATTCCATCTTACAGCTTATTATCTGCCATGTAAAGTGTAAGAATGCTCTGCATGATGTTGACAAGGAAGCCCTAATCTGGTTAGTAATTATAGAAGCCTTGCAGTCTGTTTTATGGATGAGTACAAACCTACCAGGTTAAATTATACAAGGGGATCAAAGCAGGTAAGTTGACCTAGTTCAAGTTTTTGGTGACAGCAAGTGTGAATTATTTTTCTATCACCATCATAATATTGTTTTATTTTTTTATTGAAATCATGCTAATTGTTCTGTTCATTGTTTTCCACTGTTGTCAAGCTGTTTAGACCAAGATTTTAGTCAAACATATCAAAGCATACACAACATGCAATGTTTCACAGCTCAATGCATACCTCTTTTTTGACCCAGCTGCTGCTTCATCTTTTAAATTTCCAAAAGTTGTTTCTTTTTAACAGGTTACAGTATTTTATCTTGATTAATCTTTGGTATAGGAAGCTCTTCTTTTCCAATTTGTGAGGAGTTGTGTGCTGCAATAAGTTAAAAAACCCTGTTCAGAATGATTTTTTTTGTTTTTTCTTTGTTTTACTTTGAGAAGCAACATTGAACATGATTTGTTGAATGATCATCATCATCCTCCAAAACATTTAGAGATTTGTAAATAGCACATTTGCCTTTAAATTCTCTGATTTAGCAGATCGATATCCATCAAGAATAAGATCCTTTAAGTTAATCCTTACCATGGGTAATAACTAGTTAGTGTTATTTTTGTTTTAGTTAAAAAATATTTAAATATCTAAATTAAAGTAATGGTTAAAATTGATAGCCAATTAGTTGGCATCTAATTAAACCATGGGTAACAAATCAAAATTCAATAATGAATATATCAGTTAAATAATTAGATTATCAGTTAATCATCATCTTATTTCCTTTATATATATGTGAGAGAAATTATTTTATAAAAAATTAAAAAAATTAAAATTATCTATAATAAATATGCTATTTTAAAACTTTAGGCATGTAGAAAAACCTTTTATTAAATAGTGAATCTAATTATTCACCTCCAATGTCAGACTCCGCACTGTTAGAAATCACGCGCGTTAAATTATTTGTATATAATTTTTAAGGAAAAGATTTTGACGTTAAAAAAACAAAAAATCCATTTTGAAGAATAATTTGCCTAAAATCCCCATAAATTAATCATGACCGTTCATCTTCGATCTCGCACGCCATTTAAGGACGCCTGGCTCGATCGTTGACGTCAACCCAACGCCAAACCCTAGAACAACGCGCGGATGAACGAACGGGTCGGATCACACATCCTGGATCCGACGGTGTATGTTCCTCCTACGTGGGACTTCGCTCTCGTCTATAAACCCGTCTCCCTCCTAACGAGAGCCGCGCCTCCGCCCACGCCGCCAAATCCCTAACCTACCGAAGATCCTCTTCGGAGCAATGGGTGCGATCTCTCGTTTACTTTCTCTTCCCTACTTTCTTTGTCGTGTCGATTCTAGTCGGCTGCACATCGTTCATTCCTCGAGTCCACTCGATCTCATGTTGTTGCCTCTCGGAATTTTTTTAAGCGATTTAGTTCGCTCATCGAAGATCTTTGGAAGCATTGGTTCATTGGGATGGTTTGTGGTGTGGTTTTTTTAGGGGCTTACAAGTATGTGTCGGAGCTGTGGCGGAAAAAACAGTCGGACGTGATGCGGTTCCTGCAGCGGGTAAGGTGCTGGGAGTACCGCCAGCTCCCGTCGATCGTCCGTGTCACCAGGCCGACGCGCCCCGACAGGGCCCGGCGCCTCGGTTATAAGGCCAAGCAGGTGGACGATTGCAGAAAATAAGTGGAAATTTTGTTTCTTTTAGTGCACATGATTGTCTCTGTTTTTATAGTTGAAGTGATTGATATATATTTACGCTAGTTGACATTTGTGCCTTAATTTTCTGGGTAGTAACGGTGAAAAATAGCAACTTTAGGTGTCAGTTTCTGTTCCTGATCGCTAACTTTGTTAGGTGATTAGGTATGTTGCATACAAGTTCATTCTCTTTCCTTTCATAGTTTGCTGAAGGGAATAATTTGAGGTACCATATTTATCTCCCTTGACGCATTGAAGCTTCATGAAATATAGATGATTGTATAGTTTGTTTCCAGAATATTTCATATCAAGTGGTCAAGAGTAGTTTCGTGTAGCTTTTTCTTAAGGCTGGTCACTTAGTTATGCGAACTCATTTGTGGTTGAAATGTTGGTCATATTTTATGGTTTTTCACAAATTGCTAGATTTACTTGATTGTGTATATGATTGTGATCATGTTAGCATGTGATATCCTTCATGAAGAGTTAGAGGGTATGTGATCAAAACCAACAAGATATAGGATAGAGTGCCATCACAAAAAAACCATCAGATAGATGATCTAGGTCATTGACTTGCAAAAGAAATATGTGGTCTATATGGTATCTAGCTGTATATGCACAGGTGCAGATGTATGACCACCTTGCATACAGTCAATACAGCCTCAATCTACAATATACTGCCTGTATGGATTCTGCCCCCACATACATGAGGGCCACATAAGCATGGTTTTTATTTTGTGCTTTCTCATTAATGTTTCTTTATTACTGTAATACCATAATACATTATGCATGGTTGTATGGTATTCATCGGTCGAACCTTTATCTATTCTTATTTCTGGTGTGTTTGATACCTTGAAGCCACATTCCATGGTTGTTTTTGATACATGAGTCTTTCACTGAAGTTTCTTTGATTGGACTAGTGTTTGAAATTCATAAAATGTTTGATTGCTTATATCTGTTAAATTATCTTTGGTGGGTGACATTATATGATATTGGTTACAATATATCATAGCTGGTAAAAGAATGTTTAGAAATTAAAAAAAAAGAATCTAACAACTTTGATGAACTTTTACTACTTTCTAGATGTTAAGGAAAAAACAAGCCATTATCACCATGTGTTATTGTATCATACCTGTCCTTGTGGATATCACAGAATAATATTGGTCATCAGGCAGATGTGTATTAGTGGTGGGCACTGGTGTAGTGTTGGTCTTTGCAGACTGGTGTAAGCCAATGGCACACTCTTGGTTGTACCAGTATCTAGTTAAACTAGTATGTAGCTGTTGGTCTATGATTTAATTGTGTGAAAGTTTGGTTCGTTAGCTTGATCATCGAAGCATGATTGATGGGTTTTTGTCACTTTTTCATTGTGTATCCTTAGGGCTGGAGTCTAAGTCGATCAGTATATGTCAGGCATATGATGGATTAAGTTGTACTAGATGTCTGCAAGTGGCTGAGAATATATTGTGATATATGATTGATCTTTTGTCATGAAAAAGGCTCTTCTTTTGATATTAAATCTTCACTTTGTACTATCTTCCGGTTAAATGATTTAGTTCTGTAATTAGAGAAACAGAAACTGGTTGCTTATTAGAACAAATTTAATAGACTAGTTGTTTATAATTTTGGCTTCATGATCAAAAAATAAGATTCAGCAGCATAAAGAACAGCATCAACTATGTGAGATTGGGTTAACAACACTGAAAAATAGGATTACAACTTGATTAACAAGATGAAGAGTGGATCTTGAAAGACATGTGAAAGGATCAGAGAATGGCCCTAGGTTAGCATTCAATAATATGATGATTGATGAAGCCATGACGGAGCTTTTTGGATATTAACAATGATGATAATATTACTGTCATGAAATGAATGTATATATATCTTTTACATGATCAGAAGATTCTCCATTGTTAGATCAGCTATGGATGTTTCATCTAGCAAGAGTTTCACTAAAGTTATAGGTGATTTAGGTATTGATCAGTTAATCCTTAAATCAAATTGTATTTTTTTTATGATTTCTAGCAGCTCTGGACATCAAATAATCAGGATGTCTACTGCATAGAGTATGGATCTGGTTTGCTAAATCTTATAGATGAGGCTTTGATTGACACATTCATCTTCAAGTGCATCACATGAATAAAAGTTCTTATCATTTAGACTTTAGAGTGCGGCTTCTACATTTCAAACTGATCAAACATAGTGGGTAAGCTGTGGATTTTGTCTTGACCATCTGGCACTGGTAGATACATATTGCTAGGCTTATAGTGAACCACAGGTTATTCCAATTGTATTTGGTTGAATGTTCTCACCCATTCATTATGTTTATTCTATAGGTGTTTTAGCTTTCTTGCTTCAGGGTGACCTTGTTGCACAGCTGCTGTTCTGAGTTGATGCCTCATTATTTTCCATTGTTTTTCCTAACATGCAGGGATATGTGATTTACCGTGTTCGTGTTAGACGTGGTGGCAGAAAGAGACCAGTGCCTAAGGGTATTGTCTATGGAAAGCCAAAGCATCAGGGTATCACTCAGCTGAAATTTCAAAGAAACAAGAGGTCAGTTGCTGAGGAGAGAGCTGGAAGAAAGTTGGGAGGGTTGAGGGTGGTTAATTCTTACTGGGTGAACGAGGTTAGATGAATTGTCAGTTTATGCTTAATGGTCATTTCTTTTTCTCTTGTCTATGTATGTTCACATGTACCCTACATATTCTGAATTTTGATAATACCTCTCACTACCTTGGTATTTTACAGGACTCAACCTATAAGTATTATGAGATTATCCTTATTGACCCAGCTCACAGTGCAATCCGGAATGACCCCAGGATTAACTGGATCTGCAAGGGTGTCCATAAGCATCGGGAGCTTCGTGGTCTCACATCTGCCGGCAAGAAATATCGTGGCCTTCGTGGCAAGGGCCACCCGCACCACAAGGCTAGACCATCTCGCAGGGCAACCTGGAAGAGGAACCAGACATTGTCTCTCCGCCGTTACCGTTAGAAACTTTGATTGTCGGTTTTACCTCGGACTTTGTTTGTTCAAAACTAGGAACTCGAGTTGTCCATTTGATTTGGGAACTTATTTCGGTGTTTGTTCTAGAACCATGTATCGCAGTGATCCTTTCCTTTCATCAAAGGCAGTTCTTTTTCCATTGCTTGATAAATTATGAGCCCCTGCAATTTTATCCTTGGAGTTAGTTCAGTTGTCAGTTGCCTTCTTCATTGGTCTACCTTTTATTTAATGATATTCCTTTACATTTTCCAAAGCCTTTTTTGTCTTAGGATGACGATTTCTCATTCTTATATAGATAACAGAAGTTTTATGATGAGCATACGAGACCTTCCTTTTTTATTTGCAATGTCACAAGTAATTCGTTGCCTCTTAGGATATGTACTCTTTTTTCTTTCTATCTTGGCAAATAAATCTATTTCTTATGTCCTGAGTCTGGAAAACAGGGTATGGAAGGACTTCAAATTATTTCAACAGATGATTCTTTCCAGAATGATGAGCTCATGGATCCAAAATCAACACGCAGTCTTGACATTTCATGTTGATCGTGGAACTGTTATTGAATGTATAAAACATTTATCAGGTGTTACAGTTCATTATTTTTACTTGGCATTGGATACCCATCACATTATGGCAGGTTGGTTTTCTGTTTGGTATAGTTGGAGGCTTTCTCCAAGTGACAAAAAACCTACATCTGTATACAGTATAATTGTTAAGAAAAATTAGAAATATATATATATATATATCTTTTTATTAAGATAATTTATAATGATTGCACCTATGCAAATGTACCTGTGTGTAGAAGTCTGATCATCATTAATACTTTCACATTTGGGATATTAATATTAAGGTATGAACAATCAATACATTTGCCTTATAAAACTAGAATTTTATGATTTAAAAATACAGTTTGCCATTGATTGGAAAGCCCAATTTTATTCGTCTATCAACTGATAATTACTGTATCTAAATCAAACATAAAAAGAGAAAAAAAACTCGTTGTTGTAGTGATTAATTTAGAGTCTTAAATCACTCCGAAATTAAAACCAATTGATGTACGAAACGTTGCTACTTGTTTTTTTGGTATGTGATTCTTTTATGTTTATGTAGAGAAGTTGCATAGATTAAATTTAATATTGTTCTAATTATTCTGGAAAAATGATCCAAATTCTAAGGTATACACAAATCTCAAAGCAGTATAATACGATCTCAGGTGTTTAGCAATCTTGATGCTGCACAAAAGCAGGTTACGAAGGCCTCCGGAGACCACATCGCATTAATAGCGCCGATACGTAACGGCAAAATGAGACCCCCCAACCCCCCCCCCGATTGAGACGGCTTTATATAACGGGCATCTGCCCCCGTTACGAGTGGCCAGCACAAGGGTTTTTATCGGGCCTTTTCACGGGCGCAATTCGCCACCGTCCCGCCCCCAAACCGGCATCGCGGGAATCCGATCTCGTCGCGTCAAATCGGAAACCCCGATTCGTCGTTGGACGATGACATGATGCGCATCTCGTGTCAAGGTATCGCCCGATCGGGCTCGGCGTGATCGCCCCCGTTTAAGGGGAGGCCGAGCGGAGAGCGGCAGCGGAGGAGCGGGAGGAAGAGGAGGAGAAGCTCGAAGGGCTCCGGCTCCCTTCTCGCTTCCGACACCGGTTAGCTTCTGTTACTTCGTTTCGGAATCGATCGATGGAACGGAGTCGGAAACCGGCTTTCTCTGTCTCGCCTGTTATATTTCTTTTCAGATGAATCTCTTGTCGCTTTTTGATGAATTTAATTGTGTTACAGAGCTTCATAACATAAAAAAAATATCTTGATTAGAGATAACGATCTAATTCTACAATCTTTTATCCCCATTGTGATTAAAAACTGGAATGTACGACTTTTAACCGGGGTTTAATGCTTGTTTGTTTGCTTGCTGTACTTTCTTCACTCTGCATCCATAAAAGGTCTCTTTTGATGATATTGGTGATGATCCTTAATACTCACAGTCATGGCTTTCAAATTTCAACCATCATAATTATGTGGCCAGACTCATTATGATCGCCTCAAATGAAGAAAATGAATTGAACTTGCGTTTGTATAATATAATTGGCGTCAATCTTACTTTAGTATCCTAGTTTTCGAAATACCATCAGCTCAGGAGCTGTTGTGCTCGAAGCATTGGATGAGAAACTGGAGGAACATTTTGTGTGGTTTCCACTGCTTAGATTTTAGTTCCAACTCCAGTTGCCAATAGATTTGCATGTCAACCATTATATTATGTCATGTGGAACATCTGAAGCTGTCATTTTTTAGACATTTAAAACCTTGGGTTTTTGCAAACTAGTTGAACGAATGCTTCAAATTTGTAGATAAATTAGTGATTTTTAAGAAAAAGAATATAAATAGAGCATGAACCATTCAGTGTCTAATCGTGTGTTACTTTTTGAGTTTACTTGCCTTCATGATTATTAGTCTTTTGATGATTTTTTTTTTTTGTTGTTGTACAGGATAGGTATTGCGGGATTCTTGGTTTAGGTAAAAGAATGCCTCGACCACCAGACATAGGGTGGCAATATGGTACCATGATGGGTGGCCATAGACATCATGTCCAGTGTAACTATTGTCACAGGATCATGATTGGAGGTATTACACGTTTTAAGAAACACTTGGCAAGCAAAAGAGGGGAAATCAAGGGTTGTGATGCCGTTCCGAAAGAAGTAAGGGAGATAATAGCGCATCATCTAGCAACACGAAAACCGAGAAGGCCGAACAAAAGAAGACGAAAGACAGCTGAGGGAACTTCTTCAGCACCAATTTCTACTAATTATAGTGTGGAATCAGATGAATCAGATCCGGACATGACACATGCTAGACAAGAAGTATTGACCTTTAATGAAGCAGAAGTTCATTGTATGATACTGTCATTTTATCTTTCTCCTTTTTTGTAGTATCATATATTACTTGGATTTGTGCACTGGTCAATATTTTAAAAAATGCAAATCCCGATTGTATATTAGCTACTTGCAATCATAGAAGAATATGAATTTATTTCCTTCTGTTTTATTTTGAACTCCTCTCTGTACTTGCTAATTTATTCTAATCACTATTAGAATAATCCTATTCTTTGACATTCAGATGAACAATAAGGAAAAATGACTAATTGATTACTGTTAATAACATGTTTGGTTTGATTTTTTTTTAATATTAGGCTTATGGTAATGCTTTTGTTTATTATCATTTATTGTTAATTTCTGTCAATAAATGTTATGTTTTGTTAAATTATTGCTGTTTTTTGAACAATTGAATTCGCCACCGATTGGAGTCAGTATGTGTAGTGGGATATGCGGTAGTCAAAGAGAGCATTTTTAGCTTGAGAGATGAAAAGTTGGGGTGAATTGTATGACATAAAAAAAGGGAAAAAAATGTATAAGGCTATGGTCTCAGTCCAAATATTTTTAGTTCCTCTGTCTCTTGTTAGGTAGCATGCTTTCTCTTGTGACACTTCTTAGTTGCCTTATCTGTATGTTGACTTTTGCCCTTTGCTGCACCCAAACAACCACTTCTCCTGAACCAACCTCGTATTTGTTCCAGTATAGTACTTTTCTCTAGTGCAATAATAAAAAACTCTTCTTTCTAGTCTCACCAACGTTTATTTCCTCTTAAGATAACAATTTTTTTAACATATTAAACACTTGTTAATATAATGTTTAAGTATTTCATAGTTCATACAGTATCCTTACTAGTTCTATTCATAGGGTCCCATTCTTATATAGCTTAAAAACACATGTTTCCAATTAGGTTTTGTAAACGATCTTTACAGAAAAGGAAAATAACTGAAAAAAATTGTGGAAGTGTGTGTATGACTATTTCCTAATACATTAACTACTTGGATAAATTGGTCTTAGTTTAGTGACTTTAGTATAATGCCACCACATAGGAAGCTAGACATGTGTGAGATAAGAGGTTGCTAGAGTTTGTTTTTTGCCGTTGTCCCTTTTGAGTTAAAAGGCAGCATGATTCTTTGCTTGTTCACCATTTAAATGGTTTCTTCTTGCATGCCAATTTGATGATAGAATTTTTAGAACACGTGGAGTGACAAAATTAAGCTTGCCCCATATGTGGATCAGCACAGACTTTTTCACCTTGGCAAATTAGGTTTAGATCAGCACAGATAATACAATATGATCTCAAAATTTGCTCACCTACTTTGTCTGATAGATAAATTTGAAGGTTTTGCTTTAATAAGCTAGTTTTCATATGCCAGCTACCGGATATCAATTTTCATATCATGCTATTAAGAACACATTATGTGCCATTTCATCATAATTTTCAATTTTGAAGGTTTTGCTTTCATAAGCTAGTCCTCATATACTAGGCACTAGATATCAACTTCATGTCATGCTATTGAGAACATAGCATGTTTTTTCCCAAGTTAGTACATGTGTCTATGTTTGAACACATATAATCAAACATCTCCGAGCATATTTATGCTTATTCATATGTATTTTCATTATTTAACAACAAGTAAGTGATGATTATGCTATGCATACTTTGCATGTCATCCATGAAAGTATGATATCATGAATTCATGGTATTCCAGACATCATACCTGTCAAAATATTGCTGTCATTATTGTAATTATATATTCAATTATTAGTCTTTGTTTTCTAGTCAAATTAGATGGATTTTCTGTTCAATTGTTTCTGTCAGAAATAATGTTAGCCTCTCTAGGAAAAATAAATATATAATTCTTAAAGCTTCTGGTCTCTGTTCAGTCTTTCTCAATTAGCGTACTATGACATATGGTTCCTTGTCTATATGACTTGTTTCTTTCTTGTTTTTCCTTTTCATGTGATGCAGCTCAAAGAACATCTGAGCAACAGTTTGAGATTGGGACAAGGGGTTTCATTGATGCCTTTTCATGTATTCAATATAAGGATGAGCAAGTATGTTACTTAGGATGCTTGATCTATCTGTTGGTTGGATTATTTTGTTAATTATTTGTTCTCTTGCTTTTTGAATTCTTGAAGGATCTCATGCCTACTAGAGCCACTGATATTGGATGGGCTCATGGTGCAATGGTCAATGGGGATCGACAAAAGATAGAGTGCAAATATTGCCACAAGGTAATCTTAGGTGGTGGAATTTCTCGTCTTAAACAGCATTTAGCGGGAGAAAGAGGTAACATAGCACCATGTGACCAAGTACCTGATGATGTCAAAGCACAAATGCAACAACATCTAGGCTTTAAGGTTTTGGAAAATTGTAATGTCCAGCAGAACACAGAAGAATATAATGGTGATGCTCTTAAAGTGACTCCGATTTCTCCAACAGTTGCTTCTCATAGGAGACGAGGGAAGGACGAAGGATATTCCAAAAAGAGAAAGAAAGTGGAGATGTTACGCATTCCACAGGGCTCGACATTCCCTCTGTCTACATTGCAACTTTCTTTCGCTTCACAAGAAATCATAGACCAAGCTGATATTACGGTTGCAAAATTCATGTATGAATCTGGCATACCACTAAGTGCAGCCAATTCAGTGTATTTTCAGAGAATGGCAGATGCTATCGCTGCTGTAGGGCCTGGCTACAAAATGCCTTCGCATCATTCCCTCAAAGGTAAATTATTAAGTAGATGTACCACTGATGCAGAAGAAATCAGCAAAGAGCTTCGTAAGTCATGGGAAGTGACGGGCTGTACTGTCCTGGTTGATAGGCTGATGGATACAGCTGGTCGGTCCATAATTAACTTTTTTGTTTATTGTCCAAAAGGAACAATGTTTCTCAAGTCAGTAGATGTATCCCAGATTGAGACTTCCTTGGAAGGCCTTGTCCATTTATTTGAGAGTATCATTCAAGATGTTGGCCCTGGAAACATAGTACATTTCTTATCAGATAGTGCACCCTGGTATAAAGCTGCAGGGAAGGTGCTAATGGACAAGTATAAAACCTTTTTTTGGAGTGTCTGTGTGAACCATTGCATTGAACTAATCTTTAAAGGCTTGAGTGAAATGGATGAAGTATATGGTGTAATTTCCCAGGCAAAGAAAATCACTCAGTTGATTTATAATGATGCATGGCTCCTTAATTTGTTGAAGAAGACTACTGAAGGAAGAGATTTAATTCGACCTGGCATGACACAGTCTATAACAGACCATCTAACTTTACAGAATATATTTTCTCTCAAAGATGCTCTTCAGCAGATGTTCACTTGTGACTCCTGGGAGGAGTCCGTGTTGTCTAAGCAAAAGTTAGGAATGGGTGTAAAGACAATTGTATTTGATTTGCAGTTCTGGCAATCATGTGCAAATATCATAAAGGTCTCAGAACCCCTTGTGAGAGTTCTACACCTTGCAGATGGTGGAGAAAGGCCTTCTATGGGATATACATTTGATGCATTTGAAAAAGCAAAAAAGGATATCATATTGGCATTTGATAACCAGGAATCTGATTATTTGCCATATTTGGGGGTCATAAATCGTGTACATGATGAATTTCACAGCCCCCTGCATGCTGCTGCTTATTATCTTAATCCCTCCATCTATTATAACACCAGATTTTTTATTACAAATGTTATTCAGAAAGGCTTGCTTGATTGTATTGAGACATTAGAGCCTGATCTGACAGCCCAAGATAATATTACGAAGCATAAATCTTTTTATGAAGATTCTCTAGGAGACTTTAGTCGACCATTGGCTTTAAGGGGAAGGGAATCACTGCCTCCAGGTAAGTTTGGTTTCTATTTTGTTGATAATTTACCGGAACATAAATTTCTTTACTACCAATAATTCAAGTGAAAAACATGTTGCGTAAGGTTTTGATTTTCCAAAACTAATCATTGCTTGAAAATTTTTGTTTCCAGCTGCATGGTGGTCTATGTATGCATCAGATTATCCAGACCTACAGCGATTTGCCGTTAGGATCCTAAGCCAGACATGCCGCATGCCTACATTCAGGAGGAACTGCTACATCAATGAATATGCCCATTCAAGTAAGAACAGATTGGAACGTGCGAGATTGAATGATACTACTTTCGTCCACTATAACTTGCACCTTCAAGAAGGGTTAGTTCCATGTCATGCATTTACTTGATAATTCTATTTCATGCTGGAGCAAAAACGAACTAACTAATCTCACATATCCGTATTTGACCAGACAACCAGCGGCAACAGAAAGCAAGGGCTTGATAAATGGCGAAAATGACCTGCTCAGCATAAGCAGCTACGATGCAGGAGATTGGATCGATGATCCCGGAATACTTGAGGTAGAAGGTATCAACTTGTTAGATGTCACTCTACCTGGTGGACCACTACCTATGATCGATAAAGCTGGCAATACAAGTGATGGTAATCTTGTTATTGATGATCCACAAATCAGCTTGTGAACGATAAATGATGCAAACATAGAAAAGGCGCCGCTGCAGCTGTAGTTCAGTATATGTTAGCAATACATGAGGGGGTATATTTCGCAGCCCCGAGTTTGTATGACTATATATCAAATGAATTGTATTTTTGGAGAAGGGTTTTCTGCCCAACTACTGTTGTAAATAACTACTTCAGATCACAAGTTCCATATAATTGTTATCGATGCACTGGATGTATATAACCGTGCCAGTGCAGCTGCATTGACTTTTTGGTGATTGCCACACTAGAAAATGCTGCATATTTGACATCACTCTCCATTTATGTGCATTACAGGATGTTCAATCACAAGGTTCATGGATTGAAAATGGCTGAGCAAATAAAAAATGTTGATGTAATGACATTGACTCTATATGATATATCATCACAGCAAAAAGGAATAAACAAATCTTGCAGATAATTCTAAATCCACAGGTACATCACACAACATCTTATCCTAATCCAAATCCCAATGAAGTAAATTGTTGGATAATTCTAAACTAGTCATATCAGTATGATCATTGTTGTATATTATATGCTGAAAGTAAATTGAAAGATGGGGAAATAAGAGCAAGGAAGGAGAGAAAAGACTCTTCAAGCTGTTTAGCAGATTTTGACTTCCAACACCATTGACCTGTTGTCTTAATAGACTAATACCTTTTGTAGTGTTTGGATTAGTGCACAGCTGGCCGCCATAATCTAACTTCTAGTTCATCGTGTCAACTCATCCATCCATCTCAACATCACTTAGTGTACTATAAGAACATCCGTTGCCATCATACTCTCCATCGTCCTCGCCATCATTCTAACACATCACCATCTCTCATCCCCTTCTCTCTTCCTCTACGGTTTTATTGTAAGAAGTATTACTTTGTACCGTCTCTCTTCCTCTGCAGCCTTGTTATAATAATTATTACTATCTACTGCTGCTATTTGATGGTTTGATGGTGTGTATTTTTCATTCACATTACGGTTGGTATATGGATTACGCTAGAGTGGTCACATTCAATTTCTTTCTCCCTCTCTCGTTCTTCTAATTGGCTTTTTGTAGATATATAATCATTACGATGACGAGGATATCATGCTCAAGTGTTATATGGCGAGGGGGTAACAATCAAAACATAAATAGACTCTCCATTTCTTTTGCAATTAATGAGGATTCATCATCAAAATTGAGAAGGATGCTTTGGTTCATAACATTTGAGCCAAACTTGGATTCGCCACCATAAAGAGGGTATGGTATCCACAACTTGATTAATTATTTGGATTGGCATGACAAAGATGCGATGCCATTAATATCATTGATAATAGTAATGATAATAGTATATTACACGGGTCAATTAATATCATTGATAATAGTAATGAATTTGGATCATATAAATGGATTAAATTCAAAAATCATGTTAATGAAAATTACACGGATCACTTTCATCTGAGCTATTTACAATCAACTGTTACGTGTCTGTAAACATGAAGGATTCATTCACGATCAAAAAGATTCAAAGAAAATATAAGATGGTATTGCCAAGATTGGTAATTACTGATGGCTGACACAAGTGTTATAAATATGAAGATACTGTAAGGTTCATTCATCCTAATACAACTAAAAACTGAGAGCATTTTGATTGAATACACATGAAATCAATCCCCTGCAGATGGAATCAACTTCACAGCATTTCAAATTTTGATTGACAATATGTCAGGGGGGAAGATCAACCTTGGTAACTTGAATTCCAAGTAGTGATTACTGCCTTGAAAAGGGGCACAAATTTGTAGTTTACAATTTTACATAACAAGCACACAATTGTATCAAACACCATTCAGAACAAGTTGCCAAATGTATCCCCATGCCCTCAACATCAACAATTTCTTGTCAACCTTCAAAGTTGTGTTTCCCGCACAAAACTTACACCAACAGCACCAAAGAAGATACAAAAGGAGTGCTGCAAGTAGAATTATCTATTATACAGGACTTCCCAATAGACCTTGCTGTTACCAAAACTATCGTGTGGTCACAGAAGAGAAATCCGAACATACGAAAGAATACATAGCACACAACAAACCTATCAATGATCCCAATGGTGAAAAGAAACCACGTACGCACTCGCCTATCCAACAGCTACATATACACAGGAGAAACTTCTGAGGAACTGAGGCAACTTCAGATTGGTTACACCCAAGATGCAGTGAACCAGCCATATGGTATGTTGAGTGTGAATTGCTCGTCAAACCTGATGTCAGCTTTTGCTTTGCAGCTTCATGATGTAGCTCTTTTGCTGACCCATTCAAGACCTTGACAGCTCAATTGTGGTTGGATCAATCTAAGGGATATGGTTCCGAGTCTTTGAGAAGGGGTGACCATAATCCCAAGAGCCCCAGACAAGTGAACAGGATTGACTATAATATATCATATTATTGCTATATCCAGGCAAGAGAACCACGATCATTCGATGTTTGAGGTCGGCCCCTGGTTGGTGTTGGTGGTCTGTTGGCATTGAGCTCCTGATGCATGAAAGGAACAATAAAAGGTTCAGAAGGCCGAGAGAAAAAGTCATGAACCAGGTTTATAGAAGAAAGAACATTATATACCTGCATCCATGTATCTTCTGTATGACGCTCTGGCGATGCTTCAGGGGAATTAATGGCAGGAGGTAAAGGATGAATAAGTTTTGGAACAACCACAAGGTCTCTTCCCAAAACTAAAATTGCCCCCGCATTATTTGCGGTCCCTGTACAGAAGATATTAGAATAATTAAAGGGGAGAACCTAACATGGGATGCTTAGCATGTTAAAAACCCAGTCCTACCACAATAATTGGTTGCAGAGAAAAGAGTAATCAAATGCCCTTGAGCAAAACGCTCAAAACCATCCATTACACACTCATGTGCTCGTACTATCAACTGGAGGTCATTGTTATTGCAAAACTCCATAACACGGTCAGGCTGCAGTAATATGAAAAGAGACCAGATTGACAAAAGAAATCAAAACAAAAAGATAAACAAAAGCAAAAAACAAAAATTAAGTCGATGCTAAAACACCAACCCCAAACGTGACAAGTCCTGGACCCCTAGCATTTGGCCTTAGCCCCTCAACACTATCATTTTCTGTCGGATCGGACCTAAATTATTAGGACAATGACAAATACATTATTTACGTGATAAATCAAATGCAAATAAGAAAAGAAGCTACTTGTAGCGGTTAAATTACAAACCATAGAAGATCCATAAGAACTATTGAGCCTGCTTCCATTGTGATTGGCCGTTGAAGGTCCTCAATCTGCTCCACATGATTTATGGACCGACCTATGCCACCATGCATGCAGATAATTTTCTTCTCAATCAATGCGGCTAAAGGTAGCCAATTAAAAAGTCGGTTAAAGCGATGCCAACCCCAGATGCCATCTCGTTCCCCCTGTTTCCAGATATTAAAATAGATGAATGGGAGAAATTGTTCAAAAACCCTCAAAAATAACAAACAATTATTTGTACCATTCGCTCAATACACTCAATCCGGAATCCAAATAGAGCATTAATATCTGCTGCTTCATGGTTTCCACGAATTAAATGTACATTATGAGGATACTCAACCTGCAAGTGCCAAAAAAACCATTTTCCTTTAGTAGATAAGTAGTTTCTTATATCATGACTGCCACTAGAAAGACTAAATCCAACAGAGGATGCATGCATCCATCCAAATAATACCTTCAATGCAAGAAGAAGAGTAATAGTCTCCAAACTATGCTGACCACGATCAACATAGTCTCCCAAGAAGAGATAATCTATATAACTAAAAGTCATAAAAGCAAGTCAGCATTGCAAGCAGAACACAAGTGATACATGTGCTATTCTGAATATTATAAAATGGGAAGCAAGGAGTTTGGAATACATGTGCAACAGTGATTTCAATAGGCACTCGAGCGCTCGGGCGAGGCGAGGCCCGAGCGCCTCGCTTCATTTCCAGGCGGCGCGCTTCAAAGAGGCACTGCCTGGGCGCTCTCCCGAGCCCAGGCGCCAGGCACTTTGGGCGAGCGCCCGGGTTAAACCAGGCGACCGAACCAGCATTTTAGGTCTGGTTCGGTCTCCGGTGCTTTAGTTGGTTCAATCGAACCAACTAAAGCACCGATATCAACCTTCCTCTCATGACTTCCTAACCCTAACCCTGCTCGCTTCAAAGAGGCACTGCCTGGGCGCTCACCCGAGCCTAGGCGCCAGGCACTTTGGGCGAGCGCCCGGGTTAAACCAGGTGACCGAACCAGCATTTTAGGTCTGGTTCGGTCTCCGGTGCTTTAGTTGGTTCAATCGAACCAACTAAAGCACCGATATCAACCTTCCTCTCATGACTTCCTAACCCTAACCGCCGCTGCCGCTGCCGCTGCCACTGCCACTGTCGTCGCTCCCACTTCCGCTGCTACCGTTGCCACTATCGTCGCTCGTCGCTCCCGTTTCCGCTGTCACTACCACTGCTCGCAGCTACGACTTCCACTGTCGCCGCTCGTCACTCCCGCTCCTGCTGCCATTGTCGTCGCTCGCCGCTCCCGCTCCCGCTGCCGCTACCACTATCGTCGCTCGCTTCTTGCGCTACCGCTTCTCGTTGCTCGCTATTACGTCTTTTCACATCGACTCGATAGTATACTGTTAACAGTATATTAACAGTATACTATTAATTGTATACTAGTAACAATATTTTTTTATTTATTAGATTAATAATATATTATTTTGATTTTAATACTGCTATTTTTTATTTATTTGAAATTATTGTTATTGTTTTGAATTTTGAGATTTTTTGTTAATGTGATATTATGATTTTGTAAGATTTTTTTAATTTAATATCATATTTTTATTTAAATAATTATATTTATTAATTATATTATATATTTTATATTTTAGCGTCTCGAGCGTTTTTGAACCTTAGCGCCTTTTGGTGCCTAACGCTTTTTAAATCACTGATGTGCAAATAAAAGTACAAAATACATAAAATAAGCTTGATGTGTACAGTAGTACTAAGCAATTCTCATAGAGTAAAATTAAAAGAAAAAGATAAAAGATGATTGCATGTTATGCCAACCCAAGGAAACTGTAATCCCTTTTGATACAGGATCACTTTCACAAATAAAGTCACAATTCATTCGCATAATCAAGATACTCACGCTATGTCCCCTGCTGTTGAAGGAGCACCATACTCATCGAACAAGCGCATGAGGTCCCCAAACTGACCATGTAAATCGCCAAATATCTTAACAGGAGCTTTAATTTGTAGAACAGTTGGCTCACTAGTAAAGATTCTTTCCACACTGTCACAAAGATCTGCAATTTCATTGCAATCCAAGAAGAACTGTCTCCGTACTGGGGGCTTCCAACCACGAGGTTTCAAAAGATGTGCTATTACCTGGATCAGCATTACAAAATGCCAAAGAATTGGATGAGCTTTTCTTTAGAAATTTTATGACAGATACACATATAAGGATATAAATTTGGAAGCTAAGGAAGATTCTTAACTATCGAGTTTCAATTATTAAGTTTATGTTTTATTAATAGTGCTAGACAAAGTTTAATCATTTCAATTTGCGGCAGTTTGTATCTTAAGTATATTATAATATCTACGAAGCTAATAGACTTAAGTAGAAAATATCACATTTCTCAAAAATCATGCCAAAGATGCAATTCTAAAATGCATGCTCTCCATCTACATATTATAATTTGCTTTCCATTTGTAAAAACAAAGTTTACCTTCTTGGGCACACTATTTATAGACATTTGTCTATCTAACAACTTCCGAGCTGCAGTTGCATTCTCGGGTGTACCATGACTAACGCGCCTGCCTTCATTTTCAAATTGATCAATTGAAAGCTGCCTGACCATGCCACCCAAGGCACCACCTGTCTCTGCAGCAACGACCACCTGCATAATGAACATGTTGAGTTTCAAGGTCCAAGAAAGCAGTAGCGACTGATCAGATGTTCAAAAAGCCTATTTGGGACTTGCAAATATAATGACAACATTGAAGTTATTTACAAATCATTAACTAAAAGAAATATGGAGCCAAACTTGGTGATTTGTTAATTGGTCATGCCATACGATCAAGAAAAGGTCAAACTACCATGTTGACATTTTATTATACTGACCGCTCTATGATGAAGCCGAACCCCAGTTGGTGGGGTATTGTTTGCTGCTGCAGAAGGGTCTGGCACCTTAACCATACTTGAGATCAGTTTCCCACTTGGTGTAGCTTCTGAACCACGATCACGATCAGGCAATTGTTCAACTTCACCATTAACTTGCCGTGCCTTTGCAGCAGCTAAAGTAGCACTGATAGCCTCAGCCTCTGCTGCTGAGGCTTCAACTAAATACTCAACACCTTTGTTCAGTTCCCTGCACCAAGTTCATCACAAATAACAGATTCCATCAATTATTAGACTATCTGACCTAACTTGCAAGAGAGCACATCAGCTATTTGCAGCTAACACATGGCAATTAAGTCAAAATTTGACAAAACATAGTAAGTCAAAAAAGGAAATAAGTCATAACTCATAGACTACCTTGGTCCCAGAAGCATGGCATTTTCAGGACTTATGTCAGTATATATATCTCCATTAACAGGCGGGGCAACAGGAGTTCCCACCATGATTGCACCATCTGGAGCTGTTTCAGGAATATCTTGCCTCAATCTTTCATCAGAATACAGGTATCTTCCTGGTGCCCTTCCTACTTGTACATCTGTAGCAGCTGCTGCAGCAGCAGCATGGGAAGCGGCACTTGTTGTTTCAGCAGCAGCCAGATCTTCAGCAGCAAGTAAATCATCAAGAAGCACACCTGCAGAAAAACCACATTCTAGTTAACTGAACAAAAGCATTTTGACAAGCATTTATTGCAATTGGTCATATTAACCAAAATCCTATTAATATATAGGGACACATTTCCACTAGTTCCCATAAAATATTAGTATCAAACAAGGTTTGCAATACCGAATGGTACCGCCCATACCGGGCGGTACATACCGGTCCGCCAGCTGACCTGCACGCGGACAGCCAGCTACCAGGCGGTATCAGCCCGGCTGCAGCGAGGCGAGGCGAGGCCAGGAAGAAGAGGCGTTCGAAGAAGACGGAGAAGCTTCGAGAAATAGTACTCGGCGCCGCCTCCTTATTCTTCGTCGTCTTCTTCTTCGCTGCGGCACCCGTTGCCATCACTCCCTCAAGGCCGCAGCTCTTCTTCTTCGCTGCGGCTCCTTCGCTGCAGCACCCACTGCCAGCAGCTATTCGCATAGGGTTCGGGCACTGCTAAGTTATATATATTTTTTACATATTTAATATTGTTTAAATATAATATATTTAATATCGTTTTAAGCGCACCATCATTAGCTATTTTAATTTCTGTGATTATATATATATTTAATATTATTTAATATTAAAATTAATTTTAATATTTTTTAAGCGTACCGAAAGGTATGTACGCCGTAGCATATCGCTCGGTACGCCTGTACCATACCATACTGAGCAAAGCACGAAATTCTAGTATGGTACGAAATTTCAATCCTTGATATCAAATAGGAACTGGCCACAAATCCTAACATAGAAGCATTGGAAAAACTAATGTAAGCAAGAAACCTCACAAATCCTTGATCCTGAGGCATATACTTAATTAATTATCACTATAAATAAGAACCATAAAACCAACAAATGTGATGTTCATAAAAAAATGAACAAGAGCATACAACACCAATCACAAACTGCATGTTATTATGCACACTGTCAACTAACAAAGCAGGTTTATACACATAAATGTAATATTAAAGAATGAGTTTAAGACATTCAAAAGAATTTCTTGATCATGATGTGCTTGGTCACAAACATTTTGAACAAAAAAGACACCCTAAATAAGCAACTAGAACCTAAAGAAAACTTAGGTACGCCCTATGGTGCTATCTCATTGATGTAACCATCTTAATCTAAAACATCATTTTGTAATTCCTCACAAAGCAGACATTTTCTCATCAGTTTGTGATTAATTACATGTGGTCATACACACAAATGTCGCAGTTGAAGTTTCTAAACAGCAGTTGCAAATATTTGAACTGACCACCACCCTCTAAAACAATGTAAAAAAGTGTTGCTCACTTCCCATGTATAGGTTAACTCCAGGCACAATAGATTCTGAAACTAGGGTACAAATTGAATCTGAAGATGTCCTGGAAGTCATTATATTTAAAGAGTAATAGAAGCTACAAGTTTAGAAACAATGAAATAATATCATTTAAAACACAATCTGTCTAGTGAAAATCCCATTGCTGTCTCCTATTTGTTTTCTGTCACGTTAATCTGTTCCAAAATGGTGGAATATGAAAATCCTTTATCCTTTCAGCTTTCTCTTAACTATTTCACTCTACATAATTGAGTTAATGCAATCATATATAGCTAATTTTAGGAACTTAATCTCTCTCACGTGTCTGCAAAATCAATATTTAAAATAATCATGCTCCAGGGTCCAACCAAAGATGCTTCAGTTTATGGTTTCATTAAAGAGTACAAACTACAAAGAAACTATGATGGCTTTCAAATGTTGTGTTTTCAGGTTAAGTTTGTCATGATGGTATAACATTTATTCTTCATTTCTTGGGCTTTTCCTAGAGTCTTAAATTTATGCTATTATATATGCATCATAAATTAACAACAGGACAGAGGTCTGGGAGAATTGTGCATCATCCTTTCATTAATCAGCACAGTCAAACATCCAAAACTAAAATGACACCTGCAATCATATGTAAACCCCAAACTAGCTGCATGACTTCTATTGTAAATTGTTTCAAGCCCCAATAACAAACTCATCTTAATTGAAATGCTTAATTCTGAACAAACACATCAACCCCAGAAGATCATAACATTTTGGGTGCTATATGCGAAAATACTTATGCCTACCTGATGATACCAGGACAAATATGATATTTCTAAAAGTAATAAAAAATTGTATTCATGAAGGTTCAATAGTTTACTTGGGCTAATCTTATACAAATATGCTAGTACTAAGAAAGGTATCTGGTATAATGCAGAAAGTTGAATTTTTGGACTATTGAAGTACATCTAACATTGGCATTGGGCATATTGTGTTTTCTAACCCAACCATGAACAACCAAATAATATGGAAATTTTCCATTGAAAATATTGATGAAAGTGGTCTATTCATCTCTCCTTACTAACCAATTTGTTAATCGATGTAAAAGTTCAAGACACAAGGCAAAACCAAGAAAAATCATTGTCCAAACCAAGGTTCGCAACACCATCCAATACGGTTCTGTTCGGCCAATATCTACAGGTCCGACATGTTATCAGTACATGGACCAAGGTAAACCGGACAGGGGCAGTTTCTTTTTTTATTTTTTAAGCATTTTAAATTTTTTTCAAACCTTGACATGTACCAAGTGTTGTACACTGGTAACAACTGATACAGTAAACATGTGAGCCTGACTAGAACAGTACTTATGCACAAAATTGCGAACGTTGGTCCAAACCAAGAAAAATGCTTATAACTAAGTAACAAAATAATGGCAAGCATAAGAAGTTCAGGAGTTGATTTTAAATTTCATAGACATTTCATGAGATATATCCCCCTTTTTTCTTTTCTTTTTCCTTGCAAAGGAGGACAAAAAGAGAGGAAAAAACAGAATATTCTGTTAGGAAAAATGCATCCCATTTACTACAGATAAATCAGTTTCTACTCCTACCTCCACGTAACCCTCCATAAATGAAGATCAAATCACCAACTGCAGCAGCTGCATGCCTACAACGCCGTGTTAGCTCAACAGATGCATCACCGCCAGCTGCATCTGCACTATATCTACCTGTCCTGGGACTAGTCACCACAGACTGTGTATCACACCAAACTCCAGCAGCAGTATCCAACACTATCACAAAAAAAAAAACACAATAGCACTTAATATCTCGTAGGACTTTATCATAAGGAAACCAAGACAATCATCCTTAATGTTATTTTGTGGAGAAAATTTTAATAAGAATTCATGAAACAAGAAATTAATAGCCACTGTAACACATTAATACAAACAGAGGAAGAACTGATCATTTTAATTCTCGTGACAAGCAACAACCATGTGGACTACATAACACATCACATAACTTGCTTCTGTATATATTATTTGGTAGACAATTGACAGCAAGGAATATGAACAATAAGCGAAAGCACAATTGCTTTAAAAACAATTTATAGAACATAAACAGTGCTCCAAAACAATAGAGAAAGCATTCAATAAAATCATTTACAAGCATGTGTGCAACCACATTATGCACTTCATATGTTTGCACTGAACCATTACATGGGAGAAAAAAACAGTAAATACTGGGCGGTACATATCGAACTGCTTGAAATTTCAAACCACTATCTTAACTCCTGAGGATGATTGTCAATGAAGATCTTGATGCAAATTGTATACTAATTTAATGCATATCTTCAAATATTCAATATATATACAGCTTAAAATAATAAAAAGTGAAATCTATATAATGTAAGGTGGCCTAATATTATTAGAACAATTCAATTGTGAAATGAGACTAGCTAAAAGTCCTACACTAGTTTGAGCAGAAACTACCTGCAATGCTTGAAGAATCATCTACCATGCGTCCACCACCAAGAGCCCCTCCAGACACATGAAGTCTTGCATTAACAAAGACCTAAAAGAACAATGCTTCTTAACGTAAATGGATCAGGTTAAATCATAAGCAGTGATGACAGGAGAAAGGGGCAAAATATGAGAATCTTACAGCAGCATGCTGGTATCTTGGAGATGGAGAGACACCAGGAGCTATAGCCCACTCCCAACGCCCATCCCTATGTTTTGCAAGACCATAAGCACTGGATAAAGGCTACAGAATCAACATAAATTTTCACTTATCAGCTCACCTCGGAAACAGAAAGTTAAGTATATTTAATAATTATACAATGTGATCTTATTACCTTGTCATGTCTTAATGAGACAAACCTTTAGAAAAGGAACAATGTAAATGCTACATTAGCTAAGAAAGCTATGATCAAAAAGCAAATAATCAGGTTCAGCAGGACCCACACACAAAACAGTGGAAAAGTTAAGGTATGCTGATCTCATGATGGGGGTCAATTAAGTCTGCCTCTACCAGACCAATCATAAGTTGTGACCAATTCAGACTGATCACATCATCATGCCATCCCATCCAAACATGCAAATTTCTCAGTGTATTTTGTTTTATGACAAGACCCTCTGGAGTAAATTACATATCCTAAACACCTACATTTAAGTTTAGGAGGGTTATTATGTGCATTTTGTTGGAGACTTCTTTGTAATCTATTCTAAAAATTACTTCGGCTTGTATCACACATATATCATCGACCTTATAATCCTCTTTTCTTTTCAAGGAAATATCCAGTTTGATTGACCTGATAATGCTCTTCAGTTTATTGTTAAATGAGTTTGCTAGCTTTTTACTTTTTCTGTTTACTATTTCTGTTAAAAATATTTTTAAACTCCAACTGACCATATTATCTCCTGGTCCAAAAATTCCATTGTTGGATCCCAAGATCGATCCTTGTCCTTTCGACCTTGTAATCAACTTGGTCATTTTTAAGGTCAACATAATTGGAAAACATGGGGGATACAAAAAAGGATTTTAAGCCTTTATTCTTGTATGAAACTAGATATATAAACAAGGATAGGATAATTAAAGGTGTCACCAACCAAGGGAGTCATGAGGTTTGGCCAGAGGAAGAAGTTAGCCACTAGATTCATTGGCCCATTTGAGATCTTATAGAAGGTTAGACCTATGACATATAAATTGGTATTATCCCTGGCTTTAGCTGCCATCTATGATGTATTCCACGTCTCTATGCTCCGGAGATATATCAGGGATCCATCACATATCATATCTTACCAATCTCTACAGCTAAGAGACGATGTCACCATCGTAGAACAATCAATCCATATCTTAAAAAGGAAAAAAACATGTTCTGAGAAATAAAATTATACCTTTGGTAAAGATCTGTTGGCAATACTATTCAGACCAAGAAACAACTTGGGAAAGAGAAGATGTGAGGGATCAGTATCCTCATCTATTTATTGAGGTAAGCTAAATTTGATGATCAAATTCTTTTAAGAGGGGAGAAATATAATAAAATCCCTAATTTAGGTATAATCTTTTATTTTTTTCTTGCAAATGAGATTTAAAAAATAATTATTCAATAAACCAAGTAGGGTGATGTTATTTTTATCAGTAAATTAAATAAAAATAAATAGTAAATAAATACGAAAATAAAAAAATACCTTATGTGGAGGGCTCACCTCCTCATATTTAAAGGGAGAGATTCATCTACTTCATTCCTCACCAAGCCAAGCCTAATAGCGAGAGGAACGACGAGTTGCATCATGCTGAAGAGAGATAGGTTCCCATACCTTTTTTAAAAAATAAAAATTTTCTTCGATTCCTTTAAATATTTAAAATCTTATTTTGGATTAAAACATGTTATGATTATTCATGTTATATGTAATTCTAAAATATACTTTTATTCCTTTAAATGTCTAAAATTATTCATGTTATATTAAGTTTCTAAAATTTTCTTTTATCCCTTTAAAGGTTTGGAATTTTATTTTGGGATTAAATCATGTTGTAATTATTTATGTCATATGTAATTACTAAAATTTTTATCTTGGATGCATGATATTTGATTTATTTTATATTTATACAATACTTGATTAAGAATGTTATTTCTTCTTTTATGCAATTTTATCTTTTTAATATGTTGTTATTTATTATATTTTAATGATTCAATACTAATGAATAAATATTTTGATTATAATTCCATGTTGCCATCGGGCTAGGCCCATCCCGTAGGATAGGCCGTAGCCCATAGACTAGACCCAGCCCAACAAGAGTAGTCATGTGTGATGCACATGACCAGTCCATGGGCTATGGGTTGGCCCAACCTGATGTGGTACATGCATAGTCATATGCAGTGTATATGACTAATACATGGGTTGGCACAACCTAGCATAATGTTATGCAATCTAGCCCATTACTCTTATTTTGTTTGATTTGGGCCCAAACATTAATTGAACCAAATCAGATTTGATCAATTTAGCTCGATTCATGGCGATTCCGAATCGGTTTAATTTATTCAAGTTTGTTTAACCTAAATTGAATTCAATCTAATCCAAATTATACTAGCATAGGGTAGTTCCAGATGGGTTAAATGAGGATTAGAGATCAATTCAATTGATTTCTAGTTAAATCAAGTTCAATTGGACCGATTGAACAATGGTCCAAATTACTTAAGGGCTAATTGATATTATTTGACATTAATGATATTTAAAAGAGACATTTCAATATATTATTTCATCCCGATAAAGACATGACCAGTATAAGGTGATGTTGTTTCCCTGCCAAGGGCGGGTGAGACGATTCCCTTCCGAGATTAGCGGGCTGTCAAACGTAACGGTTAGACGATCCCTCACCTTACTTTGATGGGTGAGGGACACCACTTCATCCGCTGTTGTGAGTGTGATACCAGTTTGTCTCCATTCGCTGTTGGGAGAACACAAACTCATCCCGTAGGATAAAACCTCTCCATCCGTTGTTAGGGGAGTGCTCTTTCGGGTATTTGATATACATTAATGAGATGATTGACTTTTAATCATATATTTATTCTATAGTTGACTTATAGGGGTTCCTACTCAGCATTACTGAAATCTCTTTGTTTTGTTTTTTATTTTCAGTGTAGCCTCCTAATATTACTAAACCAAATTCCAGTATAGAGCAAACTTTCTTCTACAGCTAAGTAGAGCCAATTGGGTTTATTTTTGAGTTAACATCACTATGTTTCTCAATAACGCAACTACTTTTGACTTGTATTTGGATGTATAAATGAAATAAATATTTATAATTTATACATATTAATAAAATGATGTTCATTATTTAGCTCTTGATATACCTTCGAAAAGATGTTATGATCTAATTAAAAAAAAAGAAAATTCAGGACGTGACATCATTTTCCCCACTCAAGAGCTTGACGTCCTTGTCAAAACCTAGCATTGCCCAAATCAAACCCTAACATCGTGCATGTAAGGCATAGCCCAATGGTCGCTCCACACCGTGACGAGTCCTCTGACTTCATCCACGAGTAGTCATTTCCTACTCGAGCTGCTCACCATACCAAATTACTAGGTCAGCTCTGATACCATATAAAGATGTCACATCCTAAATTTTCTTTTTTTTTTTCACCGGATCACAACATCTTTCCATAGTTATATCAAGAGCCAAATGATGAACATCACTTTATTAATATGCATAAATTATAAATATTTATTACATTTCATTTATTCATCAAAATACAAATCAAAAGTAGTCGTTTTCTTGAGAAACATAATGATATCAACTCAAAAATAAATCCAACTAGCTCTACCTAGTGATAGAGGAAGGTTTGTTCTCTACTGAAATTCGATCTGATACTATTGGGAGGTTGCTCTAAAAGTAAAAAAATAAAGATATTTCAGTAATGGTGAGTAGGATCCCCTATAAGTCAACTGTAGAATAAATATATGACTAAAGGTTAATCATCCCTCTGGCGTATATCAAATACCCCAAAGAGCACTCCCACAACAACAGATGGAGAGACTTTACCCTACGAGATGAGTTTGTATTCTCCTAACAATAAATGGAGATAAACTCATATCGCACTCCCAACAACTGATGAAGTGGTGTCCCTCATCGGCCAAAATAGGGCCACATTTCTCCCAATAACAAATAGTGGAATAGTCCAACCGCCACATCTGATAGCCCGCTAATCCTCAAAGGGAATTGCCCTACCTACCCTCGGTAAGGAAACAATATCATCTCATATTAGTCATATATATATCAGGATAGAATAATATATTGAAACATCTCTTTCAAACATCATTAATATCAAATAATATCAATTAGCCCTCAACTAACTTGAACCATAATTCAATCGATCCAATTAAACTCGATTTCGCTAGAACCTAACTGAATCGATCTCTAATCCTCATTTAACTGTTCTGGAACCACCCTAGACTAGTATAATTTAGACCAGATTGGGTTCAATTTAGGTTAAACAAATTAAATAAATCAAACCGATTCGAAATCACCTTGAATCGATCTAAACTAGTCATATTTGATTTGGTTCAATCAATGTTTGTGCCCAAATCAAATAAAATAAGAGCAATAGGCTAGATTGCATAACATTGGGCTAGATTGGGCTAGCCCATGTATTCGTTATGTGCACTGCACATGGCTGTGCATGCACCACACTAGGTTGGGCCAACCCATAGCCCATGGACTAGTCATGTGTAGTGCACATGACTACCTACGTTGGGCTGGAACAAGCTAACCTACGGGCTAAGGCTAGACCTATGAGTTGGGTCTTACCTGCTGGCTAGGCATGGCCTATTGGGTGGGCCTAGTCTACAGGCTACGACCTATCCTACAGGCTGGGCCCAGCCTGAAGGCTGATCTCAACCCAAATTCTAAACAATTTCCTCAATTTTGAATTATGACAGCATGAAATTATAATCAAAATATTTATTCATTAGTATTGAATCATCAAATACAATAAATCATAGTAGATTAAAATAATAAAATTGCATAAAGGAAGAAACAATATTTTTAATCAAGTATTGTATAAATCCAAAAGAAATCAAATATCATGCATCCAAGATAAAAATTTTAGAAACTAGATATGGCATGAATAATCATAATATGTTTTAACTCAAAATAAAATTCTAAACCTTTAAAGGGATAACAGAAAATTTTAGAAACTTCATATAACATGAATAATTATAACATGTTTTAATCCGACAATAAAATTTTTAGACATTTAAAGGAATAAAAGAATATTTTAAAACTATATATAACATGAAAAATCATAACATGTTTTAATCTAAAGGAAGATTTCAAATATTTAAAGAAACCAAAGAACATTTTTATTTTTCAAGGCAAGGGAACCTACCTATCCCTAGTAGGATGCAACTCCTCATTCCTTCCACTACTAGGCTTGGCTTGATGAAAAACAAAGAAGAGAAATCTCTCCCCTTAAATAAGAGAAGGTGAGCCCTCCACATTAGGTTTTTTTTACTTTTGTATTTATTTAATATTTATTTTCGTTTAATTTATTGACAAAAATAACATCATCCTACTTGGTATGTTGGATAATTATTTCCTAAATCTCATTAGCGAAAAAGGAAATAAAAAATTATACCTAAATTAGGGATTTGATTACATGGACAAAAGTGACAGCCAGATTGTACAGCTTATATCATTTAGTAGGTTACACTACATGGAATGTTTACAAAACACCTCTTGGGATAACATATAGTACAAGAGACTAATATCCTTTCATGTTTAAATAGGTCTATGAAACGTAATACAAACCTCAGCCAAAGATTAGAAAACCTACACCGATCCATACTTTTACTGGTACTACACAGAACCGGGCATGGTTAAAACCGAGAGTACCAAGCGGTTAGCCTTTCATTACCCGGTACCCCTATCATTTTCTTTTGTAGCTTTTGGCAGTTGTATTTTTATTTTTTAACTTTCATCGCATGCTCTTCTTTCTCTCAACCCCCTCCACCTCTTCCTCCTTCCCACCGCCTCATTGTCACCCTGCTGCATCATTAGGTTATTGCTTCTTCTTCACCTCCTCTTTCTGTCTCCTTTCCCACCTCCTGTCATCAATCGTGTTCTTCGTCCTTCCGTCTTCTCTGCCCCTTTCTTTTGGTTCACAGTGCTGAACTGTACCAAGTGTTGATGCATCGGTCCATACTGGATCCCTACTGGTCCAAACACTGACCATATTGGCACCAACCAGAATTTTAAACCTTGCTATTACCAAATTTTATAGGCATAACATGTTTAAACATGCTTTATACAAATTCTAGTTAAGTCTCAAATGCATGACACTGTGGGTTCAATTAGCACAGCAGGTGGGAACATGTAACATGCTAGCAACTGACTAGAATGGGCACAGAAATTATTGGCAAAGTCATGAAGCTACCTTTGTTGCCTTCTAGACTTCTAGTATGGCATGGCAATTATCCACATAGTAAAAAAGTTGTTTCAACATATTTCTTTATCTAGTTAAAATTTTAAATAATAACTAACAGTAGCACACCAAAAAAATAAATGAAGATGAGAAACTCCAAAATCTAAGAAGCAACATACAGCATATCCACATTCCATAAGGATACAGTAATAACCACATTTCAGCAGTGATATTGCCTGCCTAAGTAAAAACACATGTTATAGACTCGAGTATGGTAGTTTCAGTCCATAGGCATATTGCCTGGTAAATACAACAAATAGACACCTTGCAGGTCAATCTGGCCCAAGTTTCAAGCTGCTTCACTGAGCTTTGGTCAAAACTGTATGGTTTCAGCAGCATATAGACCAAAACTTGTAGTTTTTTATTTGGTATAACATAGTACTTCCTCCGACAAACCTGTGAATGCGACCACAACTCACCAATGCTCAAAGAAAAGATCACGCTTGGCAAAGATCCAATTGCCTCTTGTGACCAGATCCCTAAAACTGCAGGTCAATAAGGACACTAGACATCGACAGTTTCCCTTTCCTCCTCGTCATTTAAAATCATAAGTCAAGGCTTGCCAATCACTTCTTGACTAGCACCAGTAGATAAAAACCAAGCTAAGCTATGGTGATCTTGTTTTTCTTCATGAAAACCTGTTGATTTTGTCATCAACTGCAACTAAACCCTCTTCTCATCATGTTCATCACAAAAGAGAAAAGTTTAATAAAATTAAGAATGCAGTTGTACTAATTGTACCAATGATGTTAGCAGGAAAACCAACCATATGGGGTGTCGACATGGCCTAGCATGTGCTACGAACCAGTCCAACAGGATGCCAGCATGGTTCTATATGGAAAAATACCAAACTTTGCTCAATATTTCACTGGCTGACACAACTTCAAGGCCAGTACTACTTGAAGTTTTGAACCATTAAATATAGGGAGAATGTAAACAACCAAATGCCAAATTATTATCTTTCTCAACTAATCATATATCAAATGCCCAATGCTAATGAAAAATGAAGATTCATTTCTGCCCATACAGTATAGCTAATCAGATCAAGAAATACAGCAGGAAATTTAAGTTATACCAGAAACATCACTTGGTGGACCTAAGTTGGGGATAGGACAGTATGTTCTTAATCAAAAGCAACAACTCACCACACTGTTTGCATCCCTCCCCCCACATAGAAGAAGAAGACCATCAGAACGCGCACTAGCAGTTGCATACCTAAACAAAAACAGGACGTGAAATCAAACTTTAAACAAATGATACTTTTTATTTATTAGAACTAGACAACTATTTTCATAACTTAAGAACTTCATCAACCACAAAGTTGGTTTTAAATACAACCACAACAATCAACGTGAAAAATCATCATACAATTCTAAAAGTACATAGTGCTTGCTTGCTACAACCTCCAGAATGGAAAGTCACATGTATAGGAAAATAAACAATAAAACATGGCAAAAAAATATTAAATATTATAATCAGGTTTACTGGACAAGGCAGTTCATATTTGAATCACCTTAGCTTCGACCTTACAGCCTAAATAAGCAGGTTTAAATCATTTGGGAGATTATCTTTTAACTTAAATCACAAACTGCCATCAGTCACCTGGGTTTTAGTCTCAACAGGAAGGTTGTCATGAGCACGGATAATGATCAAAAGTTGCTCCATCTGAAAAACAAGTATCAATTGGACAAACTCTAGTTATTTAGTAGATGTACATCACAAATTGGAGCACCGCCCCTGTGGTACTCTGAGGGGAAGCACAACCAATCAACCAACAAAGCTCAAAAAAGTTCTTTTTAGAGGACAGAGGATAATAGAGAAAATCCAAACAGATCAACAAATAGAACTACAGACAATAAATATAATAATCTGTTAAAAGATAGAATCCAAATACTAAAAGTTTTCTAGGAGATAGAAGAACTAGAGAATCAGAGAAAGAGTAATATAGATCTTAAACAAAGATTTTAATAACTTACATAACAACTAAGAAAATTATAAAGGCAGAATATCTAACAATTCTAAGGTATCTCTACAAAAATGAAACTCAGAGGAATCCTTAATGACTTGATTCATCACATATTACTAGCAATAAAACCATAAAGATTAATGCAAATTATTGAGTGAATTGTCTACCATCTGGTGGTCTTCTTGATTACCAGCATCTGTGTATCCAGAAAGAAATAGATCTTGAAGACTTGTCAATAGAGAGAATCAATATGATCTTGCAAGAAAGATTAATGATGGATGATGATCAAACTTTTGATTCACTAAGATTTTGTTTCAATTCCATTATGTGATTTCTCAGTGGATTGGGTATGGGTCAACCCTTATCTAATCCTATAACAGTCCAATCAAATTTTCGTTAGCAACTACAATAGATGAAGTTATAATCTGCCAGAAATGAATTTTATGTAGCGTAGGTACTTGATCATCATTGTTAAGTCCATTTCATGTACTCTTCTTACATGTCAGATAGTTCAAAGAATGTTTGGCCACAAGCATCACCTACACTCATCTTAAATTATGATACATGCATAAAATGCTTATGTCATCCATGTAAGGCTCCCAAACATGTTTATCAAGGTACTATATCTGATACAATTGAATTAGAATGATACAAGTGATCTCCTTATTTTGTGCGTATGAGTTTGTGGTATTTCTTTGAACTGGCTGTTATAAGTTCACATATGATGACCATGATATCAAATTTCACGTAATATATCATAAAATAATCAAATTATTTTATCGTCTAAAAAACATATGGTTACTGTCTCATTCATGTTTCAAGTCTGTAACTTGCCCTAGTCTCTTAAACATTTTCCATGTTGGTGTGTCCATACAGTGTTATGTCTGCATCCATTCTTGTTAAGATGAATTATGCACTGATAAGCAGGATATTCCAACTGTTATAGAAACTCTCTTTTCCCCCCTTCCTATCTTGCTTCGTTCTTAATTCACTCCCTATTCATGAAACATGTTGATGTGATGACTACACAAAGTCCCAATCAGATTCATTGCAAATGCCAGCAGATAAAAGCCCTCTAACAATTGTTCCAGAAATCAAGTCCGAGGGCACCACTCAACCACAAATTTTTCTATTGTTGAAAAAGAAAGAAGAAACACTAGAGGGGCAAAAAAAGGAGAGCCAAAACAGATCAAAAGCTAGGCCACTCCACTCCATCTCCATTACCATTTCCAACTCCTGGTTTAATGCTATAGTTTCTTGTGCCACCAGCAATACATCATTCATGTATGTAAATGCCAGATAATAAGCTGATTTTGTCGACATCATTAAAGTAGACATGGACAACTACCAAAGTAGATAATCTAAAAAATTTCTTTCTTAATATTATAACAAAATAAGTCCAAAAATAACTGGAATATTAAAAAATCTCTATCACAAAAGTGAAACCTATAAAATACCCATAAAAATATGTCCAAGAATACCCCAAAAAATAAAAACCTTAAGCCTAAAACTTCTAGAATCAACCTAAACGCCATTAACTCAATTTTGAATTTAGCTCAAATCGTTCTTCATGTTAGGCTCACACAGTCAAATCAAGCAAATAAAAGGCATGCACCTAGTGTGTCCTGGCTGAGGCGCAACGCGCACATGATGCCTGCCTTTTATGCATCTAACTGAAGTGTTTGAGCCTTAGGTGAGGAAAGGTTCGGAATCTACAGTGTTATAAATGCATACACAAAAAGGTTTCTATTGTGACCATTTATCTCTATTAACATATCAGGTAGACTAAGAGAAGAAGATAGAGAAGAAAAAAGTTCCAGGCTCTAAACCATTTATTGTCCCACGCTAATATTTATTTTTATCTGATTACTACTACTGATTTTTCTTTCACTTGTTCACACTTCACAGATGTTTTCCCTTTCTTGGTTTTATTGCTGACCCGTTGTTCCTCATGTCCTACTAATGCTGCTGAAGTTTTTTCCCTTTTAACAAAGTTTTTGTCTTTACTGTTATTCTGATATACCAGATTCTCTGATTTATTTCTGTTACTGCCGCTCTTCCAAGCTTTTTTCCTGAGTTTTTTGCCGCTTGTAACAGTTTTTCTTCTACTACTTCTGCCTTGTCTTCATCTTCCAATGCATCTTTTTTCATCACTGTTTTTTTTTTAAATGTACTGTGTCAGTGTGTCCATTCTTTTATATTTTTGTTCCCTCTGATTTTCTAAGATTTGTCAATTTAAGCAGGATTCCAAATTGCATCATTGCATTCACAAGTAGTGCAATGAAAAGAAAAATACTCTACAATTCAAACTATTAAGCAAGAACCAATGTGATCATTTAGACATTAAATGTTAAGTAAATTTTCACTCATGTTTAATTAATATTAAGGTTGTGTTTTAATATATTTACACACTAAGTATGCCTTATTTCAGTGAGCTTGCCTTATGCCTAGGCTCCAAAAGACCTTAGCAAAAGCCTTCAATAATATTGTAAGATAGCCATTGATAGATAAAACAAACATAAATTTTTTATGTGTAGATAACTATGAAAAGATTACTCCAAAGTAGCACTGTTCACGTGTTTCCATCAATTCTTTTTTATTGGATTAGGACATAAGAAATAGTGTTATTAACCGGAGGCCAGGCACTAAAATAAAATGAAGTGTCAAATTATCTGCATTTGAAGACTCATTTAACAAGAACCTCGATGGAGAAAACAAACTCTCAATTACTCACATGCATGGAGGTGGACCTTCACCTTCTGGTTCCAATTTCCTCCATTCATAGGGTTTGGCAGCAGTGTCTAGAGCCCAAACATCAGCCAGAGGCCGCTTACCTGATATAATTTACTCTTTCTTGTGAGCCTCGTCCACAAAAACTATGAATGCAGAAATATATATTGTTTTGGTGTATGTAAAAACATGATTTTATCTGCATAAACCTACCATCATTTCCACCGATTGTCAATAGAAATCTTTGCCCAACCAAAGCCATCACATGACCATAACGTGGTCCTGGGCCAGGTCCTTGGACAACAACTCTACATGCATTAATATATTTAATCAGCTCTTATAACTGCAAAGCATACACAGTGGTCAAGATGATTGCTTGGATTAGACTATAACCTATGCCACCGTGGCCGCTGTTGTGTCAAGTCCAAAACATGAAGATCCTCAGCTGACAAACCAGCAGGGCCAATTCCACCCTGAATACAGTCACAAAAAGAAAAATTAGCACTGAGAGCTAGAAATTGAATGAATTTTATTCTGCAGAGAGAAACATTGATATATTAGATAGCTTCACATGAACGACCATCTACTAAACTATCTAAGACCGTAATATCTTGAATAAAGAACCATAAAGTAAAATTATCAAAATATTGATTATGAAGATACCTGAATTACCACCATGGTGCCCACAGCAGTTGCAACATGTGCAGCCCTGGGCGATGGTGGTTCACCAAGTGGTGTCAATCTGATAACACATAACAGAACAACCATCATAATTACTTCAGAACTGGTTGAAGGGATCATTAAAACACCGAACAACATGTTACTCTTACAAAATTGTTTCTTTTCTCATATTAGCTACATCAAATACAGATTAATGAGACTAGGAGCATGTAGTACAACCAATTCATCGGTTGGTTGATATTCACACCTTGTCCATTTGTTTGAAAGCACATCATAGCAATGAACATCAGCTGTTGCACCTGCCAGACCTGCAAGAACAAAAAAAATGGCAATTGGGTAAAACAAACAATATAGTTATCAAGTATGCATATTTAGACCAGATCCAATTATATTCATGAAAACCTATATTGTACGTCTCACTTTTCCCCTGGAACCTAAGACAACCTCCGTAGAATTCACCAAAGCTCCACAAATCCCTAAATCTACCTATCAGAGGACTAAAATCGCCACTAATGAAGTTTCCTCTAGTGAAAGGATTCGTGATAACTACTGAATGTGAGAGATCGAGAAAGAACATTTACGGATTCCAGCAGTCCCTGCGGGGGATGGCGGTGCGGCCGAATTGCCCTCCAGCGCCGTCGCGCCGCCAAACAGAATAAGCCGCGGGCCGATGTACCCTGGCGTGCCCTCCTCCCCAACAGGCGGGACAGCCGTGAGCGTGTGGCCGCAGCGGCACCCAGGCCCGTCCTCCTTCTTCTCGATGATCGCATTCACCACCCTATACGTCGGCGCCGGCCTCGGCCCCGCGAGAACGGGCTGCCCCTGCCCCGCCGCCGGCGTCGGAGGCGACGAGGGCTCGCCCGAGCCGTCGTGGTGGTTCGCCAAGGCCAGATCGTGGTCTGAATTCGTCGACATCGAGGCGTCCACCTCCATCACCGCAGCTGCCACCGGCGGCGGGCGTCAGGAACGGTGAAGAAGACGACCTACAATCCCGGTAAACGGCGACAGCTCCTCCGGCGCGCAGCAGAAGGCGCCGACATCGCACAGGCCGTTTCACGCGAGGCGGACTTCGAGATCACCGCATCGGCCGGAGGCGACCCCAATTGACCCCCCGAATCTTCCGCCCGTATCGGATCGAGACCAAGAAATGATGAGGGGAAGGCGGAAGAAAGGGATCACCTTTCCCTCCTCGGATTCGCTTCCCTTATCGCCCCCCCATCTCTCTCTCTCTCTCTCTCTCTCTCTTCCCCCCTCGATCGATCGCCCTCGCGGAAAGCAAATAGAAGCAAACCATAAAAAATAGAAGAACCGGAAATAAATCGAAAGGGCTAAACAATACTCTCGCTTCGAAAACTGCACTTTATTTTCTACCAACAACTCTAACCTGCCTTTTTGTTGGAAGAAAAAAGTGGGGCCCACACGGTCGCGCCGTTCTTCCAATCACAATTCAACTGTAGAGGCCGAAACAAATCTCTCGTTTCAAAAGATCACTTCATTTCCTACCAGCGAAGCTTACTTCCTTTTTTATTGGAAAATTTTGGGGCCCAATGAGAAGTACGAGAAACCGATGGCGTCGGGTATATGACTTAGCTTTCTTTGATCTCTTACATGTTATTTTGTTTATGCCTCTTTTGTATGGCTTCCGATGCTTTGCCCACGTGTAACTCCGGTGTTTTCAGGAACCCGCAGAGGGCGATCTCGGCCGTCGATTTCCGGGTCCCACAACCGGTGTCGCCCGCAGAGTTACCGGCTGCGCCGGTAGCCGGCGGAGGCCAGCTCTGAAATTGAAGCACCTGTGGCGCCTCGCGACACGCGTAGCTTTTGTGTGCTTGCATACCGTATCCAGAGAGACACGTCAACGGAGAAACGTGAGTTTCGAAGAGGGCTAATTATAGTTATTTTAGTATTTTTAATTTTTATATTTTAAAAAATTATATTAACATTATGTGAGTGAAATATATATGTATACTTATTCTAACGTTATCGATTTTATTAATAAAAATATTAAAATAAAAAATAAAAAATAATTTTAATATTTGATTGATGATTACGGATGACATCGACGATGGTGAACAATGACGTTGTAGAAAGTCATGAGTAACTATTGTGAATGAAGAAAAGGACAACGAGAGATGAGGGTTACTTTGTATATGCGTCGATGTTAACATAGTTACCAAGTGACCCTTTCACTAGTTTACATATGCGTCGATGCTGACACAATTGTCAAGCGATATTGCATAGTAATTACGTCAACGTCGATTGTTACCACCAATTAAAATATTAAAATTATTTTTTTATCTTTTATTTTTTTATTTT
>LVTN01000371.1:96487-137358 GCA_001649415.1 Musa itinerans
TATATATACCCCACCCTTTCCTGCATGAAAGGGCACCAAAAACTTGATCTTACTCTATGATTTTTAGAGCTCAAAAGTGTTGTAAAGGCCAAAAGTTCTTCTCCCTCGTTTCTTCTAAGTTTTGATCATTCAAGAGCGGAGTGAAAAATCTGTAAGGGTTATCTCCTAAGCTCGTCAAAAGGAGTAAAGCTATAAAAGGGTGGTTGGCCTTCGCCTATTAAAGGAAGGCCTCTAGTAAACGTCGATGACCTCATCGGAGGAGGAAGCCAAAAGTGGATGTAGGTCAAGATTGACTGAACCACTCTAAATCTTGGTTTGCATTTACATTCTGCTCTCTATCTTAAACTGCAAACTGCCTCCATTACTTTACTTCAACTCTACTTTCGCTTAATATTAAGTTGAAGTATTTTTTGAATCGGCTTTTGCATCAAAATCGTTTTTATCGTACAAACATAATCGTAAAATTGTTGAAAGTTTTCCGCTGCACTAATTCACCCCCCCATTCTTAGTACTCTTGATCCTAACAGGGATCAGGTCGAGGTGACTATGCCCTAAGTGTCGAGCATTGATCTACCATGTCTTTGGGGTCAATTGTAAAAATATATTTTTTTTTCTCAAGATGTGGGTATTATAAGTTGAGGTATTTTTTATTATTATCTTAAATGGACTACATTAACTCAGTCAAGCCTCTACATTAGACCTCAACCTACCTAGTTACAAGATTAGTCAAATGGACAAATTTGACGATACAGCAAAAGACACAAGAACTAAATTGGATAGATAGACTTGATGACTAAATAGAGACCAACGCATTACGAGATAACAAGCTAGGTATTAAGATGAGGTGGCAAGTCAAGACTATCATCAAAAGGTACTTCGGGTGCTATCGGAACATTTTGATCGTCGGGGTAATCACGAATCTTCCTTAATCTCTACCTTAGGATACTTTGCCTTAAGTGGATCTTCATCAATCTCCTTCACCCTTGGGTTGTCTAAGGATGGAGCATCAACCTCCTTGACCATTTAGTGATCATGAGATCGGGAGGAGTTTGTGCGAGAAAGGAAAGATATCTCAACCAGTGGAAGCGAAAGAACAAAATGTTGGAAGGCTGAGGTACTATAGAGTTGACACGTCGGTAGGATGAGGCACCTAAGAATTGACTTGCCATGTAAAAGAGAATTGAGGTTAAGTGGAGAATGCTCCTAAGGGAGGCCTTAAAGGCTTAAATGGGAGAATGAGCCTCACCCTTATGGTTAAGGGGGATTTATAGGGAGGGGATCAATCTCTCTCCTTCCACATTGAAGATAAGTGTCCCTTCGAGTCGAACATGAAGGGTTATTGATTAATGAATGGGCACCTCAAATAGTGTAAAAATGATCAATATGTGAAGTCTATTTCGGAGAGCACAAAAGTGATCGATGTGCAAAAAATACGACTCACGTCAAAAGAAACATACTATAACAAGAGGCACGAGACAAAATACATTTAAAGCACATGAGTCAGAAAAACTTGACCTGCATAGAAGAAACTTATTATGACGGGAGACATAAGAATTATAAAATTGAAGTGTAACACGTCCAATAAAGATCCCTTGAAACTAGTTTACTCGAAAAAAAAAAAAGCTAGTTAAAGGAATAAAAAGACATGTCTATCCTTAATCATCTTAGATTTATAGATGATTCAAGGATTGTTTTATGATTGACAATTATATTGAATTGTCAAGTGTTAATTAACTATCATCAATTTTATACAGAGACAAATTTCTTCTTTTAGACACTAGAAAATACTTCTCAAATGTCACCTACATACTAAAAAAACATCCCATTTATAATTTTCGGTAGTGTTCCTTCATTTTGTTGTGATTTTGTGACTCAAAATTGATAGAAGTTAGTTTTTTCATGCTCATACACACAAAAGACAAACAATATACTAAGGTTGCGTTCTATGGGTTTAAACGTGCACGATTGTAGAGAAGAAGGCTTTCAACATGTTGTTAGTAATTTTATATTACTGTTCTATGATCAATATGACATTAAATAATCATATATACAAATATTTATATATTTTAGAAATATATTTTCGGGTTTGTGCAATCACAACTCAATCCCCTTCATCAGTATTATTATGTTATTGTCAGGTTGGATTCATCTAAGAACAGTACCTAATCCACCCAAGTCAGTAACATCCGGATGCGGATCCAAATGCTGAACCAACTGTTCCGGGTCGGATCTGATGAAAGAACATGAATCCCACGTAGTCCACGTGTTCGCCAGGTGCGCAGGCCATTAGGTAGGTTCCTAGGTCAAGTTTGACGGCTTCCCACCGTTCATCAGGTCCGTCGACTCAGATCTAACGGTTCACGTTCGATGGCAGACTCGTTTTCTCGACCTCCCCTTCTCTATAAACTTCGGCCTTTTCCGCCCATTTTTGTTATTCCGAGACACCCACGCTTGACCGCTAGTCCGCCTAATCCCGGATCGCGTTCCCTGCGCACGCTAATTAGGGTTTCATCCTCTCCGGTTCATCGATCGAGGCGGCGATCGGGAGGCCTCTGCGGTTTGAATCGCTGGGTTTGGTGGTTTTTCTTGTCGGATTTGGGATCGATCGGGTTAGGGTTAGGCCGCGGAGATGTTCGGGAGGGCGCCGAAGAAGAGCGACAACACGCGGTACTACGAGGTCCTGGGGGTGCCCAAGAGCGCGTCGCAGGATGATCTGAAGAAGGCCTACCGGAAGGCTGCCATCAAGAATCACCCCGACAAGGGCGGGGACCCCGAGAAGGTATAGATAGATCCCTGTCTCTCAGATACTCGATTTGTTTTCTCTTGTTCCCTTAAGATCGGATCCCTGTTTGTTCATAAATTAGATCTGCTTCTGAAAAGATCGTTTTTTCCCACACTTATGGGAGCAGTGTCTCTTAAATTCGATTGATCTGTTACTGTCTTTGATTTATTTGCTAGATACTAATACTAGAGATCTTGGTGCCTAATCTGACGTGTAGATCTTTTTGGATTTAACTTTAAATGCTGCTATGTTCTGAATTAGATTATTGTATTGCTTTCTTACAGCATATATTTAGCAGCTAAAATCTTGCAGTGGGATGGTAATACTTATTGATCGCAGAAACAAGCAAACAATTAATGGTTTAGGAAATATGCAAAGATTGTTTATTTATTATTATATGCATGAAGGTCTGAGCATAGCTTATTGCGATGAGCTGCCTATTGGTATCATGAGGTGGCATTAAATGTTCTATTTCTCGTGGGGATCAACATGCTGTAGCGAAAGTTCATGCCTAGCTGCCTGAGGTTTTTATTGCATGCTTGCTGTTGTTGCTTATGTGTGTTGTTATATGTGGTTAGTCCACCATGCATTGTTCCTTCCAAGAATGAAGATTACAATTCAGTTTCTTGCTTTCAGTTCAAGGAGTTAGCCCAGGCTTATGAAGTTCTGAGTGATCCTGAGAAGCGTGATATCTATGATCAGTATGGTGAAGATGCCCTCAAGGAGGGAATGGGTGGTGGAGGTGGCCATGACCCATTTGATATATTCTCATCTTTCTTTGGTGGGGGCCCCTTTGGAGGTAAGCAATCAGCTGCTTGTTCATTGATGTAATTGTCTTTGATGTAATGTTGTCTTCTAGTATCAAAAAATTGTGGTTTGCTTATGCTTGAGATGCTCTATGAACTTTTTGCTGTCATGTTTTTTGTAACAGGAGGAGGAGGAAGCAGCAGGGGTCGAAGGCAGAGGAGAGGGGAGGATGTGATCCATCCTCTGAAGGTGTCTTTGGAAGACCTTTACAATGGAACTTCCAAGAAACTTTCACTGTCACGAAATGTCATCTGCCAGAAGTGCAAGGGGTGAGTTACCTTTCATACCCAGAACATGACTTTCCAAGATTCAGATAATTGTTCTCATTTTTAGTTACACTTATGCAGCAAGGGTTCAAAATCCGGTGCTTCGATGAAGTGCTCTGGTTGTCAGGGTTCTGGTATGAGGGTCACTATTCGTCAGATTGGGCCTGGCATGATTCAGCAGATGCAGCAACCATGCAATGAGTGCAGGGGTACCGGGGAGACTATCAATGAGAAGGATCGCTGCCCGCAATGCAAAGGTGAGAAAGTTGTCCCAGAGAAGAAAGTGCTGGAGGTTGTAGTTGAGAAGGGAATGCAAAATGGTCAAAAGATTACCTTCCCTGGCGAGGCGGATGAAGCAGTATGTTCTTTTATCTCTTTCCTTTTGTTAGAACATTTTTCTCCTGTTGTGTAGAATTATTTAATGCTTTTGTTTGATCATTTTTCTCCTGTTGTGTAGAATTATTTAATACATGTTATAGCTGGAGCTTTATTTGTTTAAGCAAATCTTTGTCTCTTATGGTTTAAACGGGTGAATGCTTGCAGCCGGATACTGTCACAGGGGACATTGTGTTTGTTCTCCAGCAGAAGGATCATTCTAAGTTCAAGAGAAAGGGTGACGATCTCTTCTTTGAGCACACATTGTCCCTCTCTGAGGCTCTCTGTGGCTTCCAGTATGTTTTGACCCACCTGGATAATAGACAGCTACTTATTAAATCAAACCCTGGTGAAGTTGTTAAACCCGGTAAGGCTCATCGGGGCAGGCAGTCTATTTGAAATCACTACTCTTCATGCTTTGTCTAGTGAAACATCATATTGATCTTGGATTATAAATGAGCTTCTTTCTGCTGACACAGATCAATTTAAGGCAATAAATGATGAGGGTATGCCAATGTACCAGAGGCCCTTCATGAGGGGGAAGCTCTACATCCACTTTACCGTGGATTTCCCCGAGTCACTGACACTAGATCAGTGTAAAGCTCTTGAAACTGTACTCCCTCCAAGGCTTGCAACTCAGATGACAGACATGGAGCTGGATGAATGCGAGGAAACCACATTACATGATGTTAACATTGAGGAGGAGATGCGGAGGAAGCAGGCCCAAGCTCAGGAGGCTTATGACGAGGACGATGATGTTCATGGCGGTGCCCAAAGAGTGCAGTGCGCACAGCAGTAAGGTGCCCTGAATCAACCTGAACTGATAGGTCTGCAAGCTTATTCTTTGGAAACTGCAAAAATTGGGTCATAATCAGCTTTTATTCATGTTACTTTACAGCAAATTGACGAGCTAAGTTGCTCCTGGACTGGGATTGTTGATGTCTTAAATTTTTTTTCTCTTCTCTCTCCATTGCAAGCAAAATTATCAACTATGCTATTTTCTACTTGGATTGCACTATGAACAGCAATAGTCATGCCATTAGTTTGTTGATTGTTGTTAAGTTCTCGGTCCCAATAAATTGAGAGCCTGCTGCACCGTGAACATCTTCCCTTGTCACAATCTAGAGTGCGAGGGTAGAAACATTCATTATAAACAAGTCGACATTTACAGAACATGGAAGGCAAATTTAAGGGAAGCTGATCATGTAGCTACCAATTTTCTATAGTGAAAATGAAGAGACGCGAGCAGTGCTTCCACATTTCCAGGTTTGCATTTCCAGACTAAATGCAAACCAGGTTAAGCACACGTTCCCGTGAAACATGTACAAGAAAAGAAGCTCGCAAAGAATTTGCACAAAAAGAAAATGGCTTAGTGACATCCAAATGAGTAACCCTCACATTTCTAATTTCATGTATGCTATCTCGTTGGGATGGGTAAGATTTTTGGACTTCTAATTAGATTTAAACTATTCATAAGAATCGTAATTAAATTTAAACGACTTGTATGACTACTATTATTAGGATTAAATATCTAAGAAAGAAAAGGAATCCTAATTTATATATGTTATGTATCTGATAAATAATGGTGATTTCAAAACATTTGAATTGATTTCTTCTTATTTTTGATTATTTTGAACTTAGAATTTATATAATATTATCACTTGATTTGAACTTAATACGAGAATTTTGATCTTTCTAATATATTAATTGGCATTCTTAATAGTTATTGGGTGAATTTTTGAAAAAAAAACCTATAAATTTAAATTTTTTTGACAAGGCATGTATTTTTCTTTAAGTGATCATTTTACCCTCGGCCCTGTTAGGCCTATCGCTCTATATTACCCATTGATTGCCCTTGCACCGTTCATATGCACGTAAAGGTAACGATAAATCCAATCGAAACCAAATAGGCCAGGAGGATGACCTGTGTAAGCAAGGGTTCGACTATATTTAGGGTTATGGGCAATATCATCAAGTAGTTGTGCAATGGTTGTGAGCGAAGTTATAAGATGGTGACGACGATACGATGATAGATTCGATAAAAAAATTATAAATTTATTAAAATTAAAATGATATTTTCACATAAATAAATCTCAAATCAAATAACTTCTTCGCAAGAATTCGTCCAAAATTATTGACGATGGGCTTGGGAATATATAGTTGAGCTTTACAGCTATCACGTTCATAATTGATTAAGACTTTAGGGCTCGCGAATACCCCCTCACCCGGACGCGAGTCCTCTTTCGTTTCGCCGCCTGCTGCCGCTGCCCGCCCGCGGCTCGCCGTGCGCCGTCGACGGATACGCTTCCTACTCCTTCATCTTCCTCCACCGCCTCCTCTTCTTCTTCCTCTTCCTCCTCTTCCTTCACCGCCTCCTCTTCTTCCTCCGCTGCCCCTTCCTCTTCTCCTTCCTCTTCGAGTCACCGGTACGTGCCGGTGATTTCTATACCATGCTTTTTGCTACATGATTAAAGGTTTTTTAGTTGACCCGGACAAGAATGAAAATTCTGCAAAAATGTATCGACGTCATGCTCATCATCTCTTTTAGACCTAATCTATATGATGTATGCCATTTCTGTTGGAGTTAGTACAAAGTGTTGAACAATCTCTCTGTGTTTTCTGTACTCAGGAGACAGTTTCTGGAAAACAACTGTCTCAACGTATTTCTGATTATGAGAAGAAGCAAGAATTGTTCTCTGTTTTCACTGTTGAGAACAAGTCTCAAAGAGCTGGTTTATGAGAACACAGCCAAACGAGGCCTGTGGTTCTCCGCCTCAAGTCTTGTTGATGAAGATCTCCATCTCCACCCTCGAATCCTTTCAAATTTCTGCATAAATACTCGATCTTTCAGCATTCCTGTAAAGCGATTTGATCGTACTAGCAATTGCCGAGGCCTTGGTCATCATGACTTTCCAGATGTTAGAGTATTGAATCGATTTCTCTGCTCATCAGAGGCCGGTAGTGGAGAATTACCCAGGTGCTGGAACTGTGGTGGAGCTGCAGTATCGCCTGGACCATTCTTGGCTTGTGGATTGTGTGGAAGCGTGCAGTCGGTGGACCAATCAATTGACTTCTTCCAGATATTTGGGCTGTAAGTGTTCTTGGCATATAACTTCTTCCAGATAAAGCATGTAGCTTTTCAGATGACAGTTGTTGGCTGCAGTGAGTGCTGAATTTCCTTTGTTGATTAATGCAAAATAACTAGTTCGATATTTATTCATGTTTACATCTCAACAAGCTCTTTGCACCAATAAATCATTCAATTGGGTCATGGGAAACAATATAATTCTATGGCGAGTCTTTCTTTGTAATTTTTTCCCTCATTATCTGATTTTTGTTATCCTTTGTAAAAATTAACTATTTTTTGGTACATCTATTGTCTTTTTTACTGCATTCAGGAACTCTTGCTATGCAAATTTTATGTGTAAAATACAAGCTGATATTGGTTTCTTAACTTTCAGGATGGTGTATTTTTTTTTCTGTGTGGTGTTCCTGCATTATTTCTGAAAATAAGTAACTGTGATTTAACCATGTAACAACAGTAACATCACAAAGGTCAGTTGTGTGACCCCGTTGTGAGAATTCCCACTAAGTTTTGCGATGTTTGCAAGCTTGTGGGTAAAAAGGTTGTCTAATCTAGGGATACAAGACCATATTAAAAAACTAGTCTCGTTCCCGGTTCAAAACAGTTGTTACATCCCTTCCCTTCTATTAAGTTAATGAGTCTGCATCTGTTTGCACCCACATGTGTATTTCTTCCTCCTTTGCTCTTTTGAGTGATCCCACCATTCAATGAGCAGCGGGTTTTTAACCTTGTGAGTTTGGTTCCCGGCAGCTACCACCTTTCCTCGATCAACCATGATGATGTACCCAGCTTCTGCAGCTTCAGCAGACTTAGAAATAGATCCATCATAGTCTAAAGAATAACTTGCCTCATTAATATCATTATTATTGAGCTGAGAATTCAATCCCATATCTCCTCAGAATGGGTGGCTTTGGTTGATTGCTTAGAGGATAAGGCTTGAACTTCTAGCCACAATGTAGAGGGTTGTATAAAGCAGTTCTGATGCAAGCTTTCATTTCTGTTTTTACAAATCATTCAGAGGATGTTTGCAGTGACTGCCCTTAAGGATTTGGCAGACTTGTCTTCAAGATCCACGCTCTCTAAATCTGAGCTTCTTGGTGCCAATCTTCTATTCTTGTTAGAGAAATCTCAAGCTTGTCTTAGACAATTACCCAAAAAGATTGCAATCTGGCATTTAAAAAATAGATTGTCAAGTGCAATGTTTGGCTTCTTGATCTGAGCTGACGTGTCGGTCGATTGTCGTGCCGCCCCATACTAGTGTGTCGAGTATCTGTACGGTGGGGTGTGTCGACGACATAGAAAAAAGCCAAAAAACCTCCAAAAATACTTGCAAAATAGGAAAAAACTTATATTAAGGTTTTTTATTAGGAACTAAATGTAAGTTTAGTATAATTTCATCAAAAATATTCTAAATTAGGAAGGAATTGCAACATATATCTTTTTCAGACTTTGAGGGGTAGCGTTGTGGTATGTTCCGAACCATCGTTCCATTGATATTGAATTATCTATAAAGATATGACTTAAATTGATAGATTACTAGTTAAGCTTTAAGATTCAAATGAATCAAGTAATAAATGGATTGATTGATGAATATATCTGGTTCTACCATCGAAAAGAACGATGGGGCTCCATAGGTGATGGATCGGGGTCCTCGATCCTGTGTATTCATATATCAATATGGCATGTTAGTCGGACCTAATCCTGAAATTTCTCCCACGACATAGTATAATAATACATCGTATATTATTGGTGCATCAATATGATGATGGTTGTAGCCTGATCGTTGCGAACCACATGTGTTCGAGGCGGTTCCTAAGGCAAGTATGATTGTGGCATGTATCAGTGCGGAGGTTGGAGAATGTCGAAACTTCTACTTTCGTCACTGACCTACTGTTTTGTATTAGAAGATCGATCACTGTACTACTGCTTGTAAAAGAGTGACCAATATCACTGTATTATTATTAGCCGTAATATCTTTTATAATATGATGGTTGGGAATATGATGAGCTCCACTTTGTGTCTACGTTGTATAAGTTCTGTCGTATCTGTTCAAAATCGTCGACTGCCTTCCCCTTCCCCTTCTGTATATAAACCTGATCAGTACTTTGTCTAGCTCCATGATTTGAATCTTAGGTGGTATACCTAAAATACTACTTTTCGGTCCATGCATCACCTTGAAACTGAGCAGGTGGAACCATCGACTCCCTGACGTTGTCGCTATTATCGGTCGAGGCATTGCTGTCCATGGCATTACTATGTCTACGGATCGAGCAAGTTTGCTGAATGCGATTGAGAAAGTGTCTCGTCATCCAATTTGATTTTTTCCAATGGTGTGACTGATACTACTGCCTTCCCATTTGTCTTTGCATGTTGGGCGAATGATTGTGACGGTTGGGTATTATGATCCCAAGTAGTTTGACTTGAGGTTGTTCGACACCTTCCGTCGTGTTTTGACCCAGGGCGATCTTCCTTCTACCGGCGATTTTGTTCCTATTCTTCTAGTGCCTTAGTGATAAAATGCGAGGATATGGAGGATCTCCCGCTTTATTAAGTAAAGGATCATCTTGATTCTTCGTTGCTTCAACTCATTCCTCCCAAATGAGCCTCCCAAAATTGATCCAATCCACAAATCATAGCTTCTATTGAGTTTAAGAGAGTGAAACTATGAGAATGAGAGAGATGTGAGTGAGAATGAGTTTGAGAGAGTGAAACAGGTTGAAAGAGTGGGTAGGAAATGGTTTAAAAACCCTTTGAACTGGTCTGCGTGTTAGTCACTTATTGGGCGTACATACCACCCGTATTGTATCGAGCGGTACAACGAGTCCCGGTCAAGTGTCTAGACCAAAATGACAAACAGTCTAGGGTAGCAGTATATGACTTTAAAGCCGTTTTGGTATTTCGTTATAGAAACCTAATCAAGCAAATTTGATGTTCTTGACATTCCTCTGATATTAGTATTACTAATAAGTTCTAATCCGATTCTTGTTTTGGATGTGTATTTGTTAAGTGATGAAGAGTCTCTAACATCAGTTTGCTTAGTATGTCTTGGTGCGTGGCTTTTATCAGGCATAAAATGATTATCATGATTTTGATTGTATCAATTTTTTCCTAGAAGTAGCAATCATCTGAGATATTGTGGTTGTAATAGTAGTGTTTTGACCTGTAAGTTAATGCAAGCATCTCTTTTAGATTTTTTTAAGAAGCTAATTGGAACTCTCCCTTTATAACAATGAATGGTAAAGTCCTACATTCTTCACTTAATGCAGGGAAAGAAAATATGAAATAAAGGATGGTAATCTAGAAGGGAAGTATAAAGATTGGCAAAAGAAATTGCATCCTGACCTAGTGCATTCAAAATCTGAGGTCGGAGGATATGTTACGAAACTTTACAATTTAAACTTGCCTGCATATTTTATAGTCTGTACCTAATTCTTTAATTAGTTCTAAATCTATTGGTATACATGGTTTAGAAGGAAAAGATGTTTGCGGCTGAACAGTCTGCTCGAGTAATTGATGCATATCGGACTCTAAGCAAACCTCTGCCGAGGGCAATATACCTGGTAAGTTTGTTGCTAACCTTTATGCGATGACCTTTTCTGGTAATTTTTTAGATAATTATCTTGTAGTAGATAATCAATATTTTAATGAACTTCTCTTTGTTATTGAAGTGGCATATTTATGGTTCCTTTGTATCTGGCAGCTAAAACTTATATTTTCCAGTAATTATTTGATTTCCTCTTCATTTCATAAGTTAAAAGCCAATTAAACTCTTTCACTATTGAGTTATTGTCCAAAATGGTGAAAGATCACATTTTGGAATTATAGATGGTGAGGCAGGCAGATTGCTTGAGAGTACAAGTTACTGTGCTTATTTGCTATAGATAATTCCAGTTAGCAAGGATTCCAGTCTGCAGAATCCTTGTTGTATAGGTATTTATACTTCAATATTATTTTTTGTTCATGGAATTAATGATGAAAGATAAAATTTGCTTCTCTTGTGGATTTACAGCTGCACTAATTTTTATGTGGCACTCTTATTTCCCATATTTTGTAAACCTTTCTAATATGTGAAATAAACCGAGGGATAATTGACTGGACTTTGAGCATATTGAATTGCGCCAGTAATCCTGCCAATGAATGAGAATTGTTTATAAACTATATATAGTTATATATATTCTGATGTTTTCTTTTTGGTTTGATGTCCTATCTCTTTTATTTTCTTGTCTTATTGCATCAATATTGGCTATTAATCACAGCCACTTTATTAGTGTATATTAACAGTTGTTGCTTGAAATGGACTAGAAAAAACAAAATTCGAGTTTATTGTGATTAATATCCATTCTCTGTTATCCTTTGACAGTTGAAACTGGAAGGTGTACATGTCGATGAAGAGAAAACAATCACAGATCCAGATCTGCTTGCTGAGGTAATTATCTGAATACTTTTTGGTTTTGCCTGACATTTGAAGATCTTAGATTCAGGAATTTGAATGTCTCACCAACTTTGGTATCCCTCAGCCTGTGGATGATGTGGGTCATTAATCAGCTTGCATATTTGCAGTATTCTCCTGATACTGCTGTCTTCTTAAAATATATAATCCCACATGTTTTTGATATTATTTCCCGAATAATAATGAACTTCATGTTTTTCATATTATGCTATGACAGATGATGGACATCCGAGAAGCTGTCGAAGAGGCAAATGATTCTCATTCTCTGAATCAGATACAGACTCAGGTTAATCTTATTCTGCCCATATTACTCTAAATTGTTTCAGTGTTCCATGCCTTGATATGTCGACAAAATACCACCAATTGATTCCCATATCTTACATAGGTAGAAGAAAAATTTGAGAAATGCTCAAGATCATTTGAGCAAGCATTCAAAATGCATAACTTTGACAATGCTATAGCTGCAATCGAACGAATGAGATATCATGACCGTGCCCTTGAAGAGATCACAAAGAAACTTTGATCTGGCTTGCTGATCACACACAAAATGAGTTCTCTTGAAATCTTGTTCACCAGCTACCTATCGAGGCGAATGCCAATGCTGGCGTAGCTGGCACCTCAATTAGCATATTTGCATCTTTTCAGGGCATTTTTCAGATGGTTATAATCAATAAGTTCATCTGAATGAACTAATTTTGATATATTGCCGTTTTAGAATTTATTTCTATCTGTAACAATTTTTTTTGTTATACGAGTAATAGAAAATAATAATTTATATGTGTAGAGTTACTACATTTATACCGATCTTTTCTACTTCTCAAGGCCGATGGGAGCTTTGTATATTGGGGACGAACGTCACGTGACATATATGAATATCACGTGAGGATCAGTGGTATGGTTGCACGCTGCAAAGAAAAATATTCTCGCTACGTCTGCGGCGCACCCGATTTCAGCCACCCATTGTTTGAGTGGGAAGCGAAGAAGCCACCTACTGGGGCCCACGCGGGCTCCATGGCCTTTCCCAATCACGAGGCAGACGAGACGCGTACAACACGTACGGGATCACAACTGTTCTCAGGAACGGACTTAACGCCCTCAAGGATGTGTATGCATCCATCCATTTCATATTTTGCCATTCCATTGAGAGAGAGAGAGAGAGACCGAGAGAGAGATGGGCTGGAAGCGGGAGAAAGAGGAGCCCTCGAGGCGGGGCTTCGGCGATCTTGTGAACCCTAACCCTGATCCTAATGCTCGATTCGCGGCAGGCGAGGAGCGGTGCTCGACGCAGATGGTGGTGCGATCGACCTGCCGAACCGAAGAGGTCGAGCCCGGTAGGTTCGTCCGCAAGTGCGAGAAGACCGAGCAAACCCTCAGGGATTGCGTTGGCAGGTATCGCTGCCCGTCGTTTCCCCTCTTCCGTTCTCGTAATCCTGTGGACGTTTCGATCGATTTGTCACACTTGGATGTGTCTATCACTTTGGTTGTGGTCTTCGATCCAGAAATTTATATATCGATTGTTTGATTGTTTGTTTGGGATGATTCATCAGTTTTGGTTGGATGAGACATGTGGTACTCGCGGCATATCATAAATGATCAGTTAGTTGCTATATTAGGATGAGATGTATGCATTGTCTCATCATGTACTGCATGGATCGGGAGAAGAACATCTCCCGAATTACCGACACCAATGCATGACGATATATACAATGACTACCAAGCATGGAATTGTGGCATATCATCTATAAGTATATCAAGTTGAATTTTCTTTTGTGGATAGTTGAAAATATCTTTATAATAATCATCATGATAGAGCAGATAGAATATTAATGGTTTCATCTAAAAGATATATAAACAGTTAATTGCATTGTGTTTGTTTTTAGGCTTGTGTACCTGTCAGTCATGAAGATTATGCTTAATTTTTTTTAGACCTACCAATATGGGAGAGGGAAAATATGTCTTGAGTTAAGAAAACTTCTGGCTTTACATTGTCTTGAGATGTAAGTACTCCAAATTGGTTTAGGCATGTGTACATCGGTCACAGACAGTATTTATAATGTCACTTTTCAATTGTCGGATTAAACATAGGATTTGTCCACCTATTTCATGTAAGTCCAACCCATATTTTGGGCACTATTATATTCATTGGAGCATTATTAAAAACTGGCTATGCTTCATAAAGGTTATATTTTACATTGCTTGAATATGTAGAATGCGCACATATTTGCTTGTAGTTTTCTGGAAATGATGGCAATACAGCAATTTAAATACCTTGCTCGTGTAGATTTATAGTAAACCATCCTTCAATCTCTTGCTCATGTAGATCTTATTCTATTATTCTTAGATCTTGTCATGATTTCATAATAGCAGGTTTTAGATCTACAGCAGAACTCCACTGTATGAATGTCTGATGAACTTCCAGTAGAATTGTTCATTAGCTATTTCTGTCTTTTTCTGGTTCATGACAAAGGCTTGCGAAACAAACTAATGCCTTTACGGTTGAATCTTAAGTAGTCTATCAGTGATGCAGAGTGGCTTTGCATAGGACACCAGGAAAAAACTATGAAGTGCATTTATGGACAAGTTATACTTGCATCACTGTTAGTTGATATGCATTGATGCATTGTGGAGAACTGAAAAATCCATTTATGTTAGTAATCTCGTTTGTATGGGTTTTAGCATTGATTGATATCATAGTTTTTTCTTCCTCAGGCCTGTCGAAGTAGTTGAATCGAAAACTGAGCACACCGAAGATGATGTTACTGATGAAGTGACCAGAGGATTGTTTCCTTCTAACTCGCCAACAATGGAGCCCTTTAATTTTCCTGGGCTTCACAGTGACATTGAAGGTATTGAAGGGAGATTGTTTGGTGGCTTTGGTAATTTCTTGGAGGCCGCGGACGGGATGGCAAATGAGTTCAAATCTTTTGGAGACCCTTATTGGCATCAACGTGAGTCATCGCCTTTTCATCAATGGGAAACTGCCGATGGGCAACCGAAGAAGGATCCTTGGAAGAGAACAAGCGAGTCAGATTCTTCTGAATCTGCTGGGCAGATGACAGATGTATAAAAATTACTTAAATTTTCTCATCATAGTGAACCAGTGGTTATCAGATGGATTTATTGAAGTTTAATCCACATCAGAAGGTAGTTTTCATTTCTAGATGAAGTTTTTTTTGTGTCAATAAATGAAACATTTTTTTTCCGAAAGAGTTCAGTATCTTCTACAGCAGATCATTGCAAACTATATTTTGTTTCACTTTTACTGTGTGTGTAACTTCAGATTTGTCGAACAAATGCAAGTTGATTGAGGGTTTGCTATTTCAATTGTAATTTGCAGCAATTTCTGACACTTTGGTTGATTCAAGTGCGGGAGTCCCAAATCACAAATATAACGTTGCAGCACACTTCGTTCTTGATCCATATTGATGACAATATCGTTAAATATGGTTCTCTCGTTTTTGTCCAAATCACCGCTCCCTTATTTTGGGTAATCGTTTCTTTCCCAATAGTTATGTACTTATCATCTCTTATCGTGTAATTTTATGTTGTCCAACTCATTAGGATTTCGATTCTATCTTTTGAACATCAAGTAATCATCTCTTATCGCGTAGTGTTGGCCTAATTATATATTATCCAACTCATTAGGATTTTGATTTCTATCTTCTGATCATCAAATTTCAGACTCTATAATACAGAAGCATTTCATACCCATATTTTATGTTATAGAAGCACTGGATACAAAATCAAGTGATATCTGATTACTTAAATGACAATTTTCTACTTGCAAGAATTAAAGAAAAAAAAACCATTCCCATCAGGCACACAGCAATGAATTTGAGAGTAAGAGTACCAAAAAATAAACTTTCTAAAATCTGATTACAAAAATATTTATACGTGAAATAGAGATGAAAATTGAGATAAGAATAGAAGTAATAATGAACCATATGTTTTAGGAGAAAATGTCATTAACATCGTGGTTAGCTTAATGTGGTCTGGACCCGTAGGTGTAGGATTATCCAAAGTGTCTCTGAGGTAAAAACGTCATGCTCTCAAGGTGCCACCTGCACGAAGGTTAAGATCGGGAGAGGTTTCCCGACGTGATCCCTCCGATGCTCAAGTTATTAATCTAAGATATTCAAATGTGGGTTCGAGCAGTTAAAAAAAAGTCCTCTCCCCTGTTCAGAATATATTTTTATACCTTAAAAAAGATTGCCTTCTTTGTCAAAGAATGAGAAATAAGTTTGTGATTGTCTTCCTTCTCGTAATAAACGAGAAGTAAGCTTGTGTTTGCTTAGTTTGAATCTTCATCCATGTAGGCAGATGGTTGGAGGGTGACTTTGATATCATGTGACGACCACATATCAACTAGCAGTAGATTCCCTATCATTTGTCTCTCCACGAAGGTGTGCTTCAGGGCTCTTGCGAGAGGGGTTCGAAGCGTATTGTTTAGTTAATGGGAGCGTTCGAGATCTCATTTTATGGGTCGAGTTTTCCCGACTCAAGTGTCTTGGGCAAACCTTAGCAAATGCCTTCGCCATGATGGATATACCTTGGCATGGGTTGGGTTTAGAGACTCACATGCCTCGGGCATATTTGGCTCTACACCTCCATCGTGACAAATATACCTCGGAGCCGATCGATTTTTCTGACTCATATGTCTCGGGCATATTTGGCCCTACGCCTATGTCGTGGTGGATATATCTTGGCGCGGGTCATGTTTCTCAACTCACACACCTCAAGTACATTTGGACCTGTGCCTTCATTGTAATGGATATCCCTTGGCGTGGGTTGGGTTTATCAACTTACACACTTTAGGCACATTTGACCATGCGCCTTCACCATGGTGGATTTACCTTGGCGTGGGTCAAGTTTTCCGACTCACACGCCTCGGGCGCAATTGGCCCTGCACCACTACCATGGTAGATATTATTGAGAAATCTAAGGCGACATCACATACGCACAAGAAGAACAGAAACAAAAATTTTGGATTTTCATAAAAAAATAGTCTTTTAACATCGTGCGAAGATTTGTGCGTAAAAACCCGCGAAATCGAAAACTACACATATAAGAAAGATATGTTACATAGAGAGATCATATATCTCTGAAAACCTACAGATCTATGGAAGAGAATTAAGGAGGTCAACTGTCATCATCTTTAGCGGTGCTCCACATGGTAGAGGCTGTGAAGACACTCCTCAAATCGCTACTCAAATCTCCCTGCTATGTGCACCACACAATCAAGAAGGAGTTGGCCTTTCTTGCTGTCCACACACCCTAAACCTAACCGAGGAGGAGAGAGGAATATGAGGTGGTAGCCAAAAGAGGTCTGACCTATGGCCCTTTGGTTCTCTCCTATTTATAGAGGTCCTTTATCAACATAACCTTAATGGATCTTGCATTGAATCTCCATCCAACTACCCAAGCATTTTAGATTAGCGGATTTCTACCAAATAATCTTTCATTGGCTCTTATTGGATCTCATTTATAGGATCTAACAATTCAAGGGCTTGTTGGATATCTAATAAGGTAAAGGGTCAAGCGGACATCTCATATCTGAACATCTACTTGTCACAATACCTATCATATGTGTGTGACCCTCTAAGCCCAATATCAAGTTGGCCATGAGTCATACCATGTTAGAACTCTATCTGGCTAAGTGAATTATTATCTTCATAATAATTCACTCAACTCATCGACTACAGACATACTATGCCACTACGTTGTAGTCTATAAATAATACAAGGTAATTCAATCCATTGAACCTGTCTATCCTTAGTTACCATATATCTATAGTCCCTCATCTATCTAATATCCCAAAGATTGTATACCGAGCATGGTGCTATAAGGCTCATACGGTTTCTACTCGAGTCTCGCTCTAATCAGATTCTCCTAGAGAACTATTTCTCTCTCAATCCAAATGACCATGGCTAAGGATTTTGTTTGAATCGAGTCGGCACGAGGAGGAGGAGGAGGGGTGGGGGTTGAATTAGTGCTATCGTAAAACCCTCAACGATTCAAACCGATATCGAAAATAAGCTTGACTTAGAGTGCACGTTTGAAGCATAGTGAAAGTAGTGAGTAAAGCAATTTGCAATGAAAGTAAAGAACTTAAAGTAAATGCAAACCGAGTTTTACAGTGGTTCGGTCGTCGTGACCTACATTCACTCCCGATTCCTCTTCACTCAAGGCCACCGGCTTCCACTACTGATTTTCATTCAATAGGTGAAAATTAACTACCATTTTACATTCTTTCTCCTTTTCATAGGTTTAGGAGACAACCCTTACAAGCCTCACACTTCTCTTGAATGATCTCAAAACTAGAAAGGGAGGAGGAGGACACTTAGAAATTTTACAACCTAGAATAACAACTTATTTCTGCTCTCATTCGTACATCTCCATGTAGGAATAACTGGGGTATTTATAGACCCAAAATGACTTCAAAAATGGAGTCAAAAAGGTATTATCTCAGGTTTCTCGGGTCTTTGCAGTACCATCGCCTATAGTACTGACACTGGATGGTACCACCGCCCAATCTAGTGGTACCACTACTAGTACCCTTTGACACTATGTAGTACCACCGCCCAGGCTAGCGGTACTATTGCCTGACACAGTCTCGGAGATTGTGTCTTGGAAACTGAGCCTTTGGCGGTGCCATCTCCTGGACCGACGATGTCATCGCCTGACCCAACTTTTGGGTCATTGAATGAGCATTTCTCTTGGCCCAAAACAGCCCCACTTTGGGCCAAGTTGGCCCATAATTGAGTTGGCTTAATTATATTCTAAACCAACCCAATAACAACTAAAACTACTTCGATATAGGCAATTATTACAAAGCATTAATCACATGTTATCCGGTATGTCATTAGTTCATCGGTGCTTCATCCAATCCTTCAGCGTATCGTTATCTTTTGCGGCCTTTTGCCCAATCAGCATATTGACCTTCGCAACTCTAATCTCCTTGGCGCAATATCTGCTCTTCTAGGCTCGATGCTCGAACTCATGGCACAAAACCTTCTACTGACACATTGACCGATCCTCCGGCTCGATGCCCAATCTTCTAACATGTTCCACTCCGGCCTAACATTGATTCTTCCTACTTTAATTGTCTCTTTATGATCGAAGCTAGTAATGCATTACTCAAAATGTAGATTAGATCATTAACTCTATCAATTGGTTTTATCATCATAATATGAGATTTAATAGATTTGCCTGAGCAAGAATACGTTAGATATTTATCTCATGACACCGAGAGTGGATGATTTTCTATCGACACTCAATAGCACTCATAAGGTTGATTATTACTCCCGATGATCGACTATGCTAGATCTGAAACTTTTAGGTCTATAAGTCCTATATCAAAGAGTGGAGTACTCATATAGGATGTCATTGGTGTCTTAAGTCTAAGGACTGAATACATCGCTAGGACGACGAAATCGTTGTTTGATAATAAGGTATCATCAACCATCCAACATTCCGTGAGCGGATCAATCAGTGAACTCATTCTCCAAGGGATATTAAGTATATCCATTGATGATTACTCAAGCAGGAACCCAAGTCTCTTTAGAAGTGGAAGCACGTTCTGAGGAGATTCCACTTGATTAGAAAGATCGTGGCTTGTGGTGATATAATAGTGGAAAGAGTTTTATCTGAAGATAACATCACAGATCAATTGACAAAATCATTGTCTCATATTATATTTGAGCATCATAATGGTTTGATGGGGATCAAACACATAGGTGATTGACTTTAGGTCAAGTGAGAGATTGCTAATCATAGGTGCCCTACAAGCCTGTGAGTGATAACGTATGTGAGACACTACATAGTCTTTTTGTTTATTATTATTATTATTATTATTATTATTATTATTATTATTATTTTCTCACTTTATGTTGTATGTTGCATATATTATGATGTTAATGGATCTGTGCAATCAAATCTGATTATAATAAGATCACGATAATGAAATTGATTTGCCTTTAAACATAGACCCTAAAAATTTCGGTCATAGGTTACTTGAGAGGGACATCAAAATAATTGGATAGATTGGTGTGCTATATACCCATTTATATGATGGAGGTAGCTGGTCTCATAGCTGCTTATGTGGGGACACTAAAGATATAGTGCAGGTGCTCATTGGAGAATGAGTTTACTGATTGATCTACTCATGGAATACTGGATAGTTAATGATACCTCACTGTTAGATAGCGATTCCGTGGTCATAGTTATGTGTTTAGTCATTAAACTTGAGATACAAAAGGTGCCTTGTATGAGTACTCCATTTTTTTTATACTAGAGTTATAGGTCTGGAGTTTCCAAATTTAACATAACTGATCATCGGGAGTGGTAACCAATCTAATTAGGGTAATTGAGTGTCAATAGAGGATCATCCGCTCTTAGTGTCATGAGAGGAATATCGTATATATTCTTGCTCAGGAAAATTCCTGGCCAATGTCACTCGGATTAATAGAGAGAGTTCTTCGAGAGAATTCGATTAGAGCGAGACTCGAGTATATTCCCTATAGGGCCTGATAGCATTATGCCTGGTATACAGTTTCTGGGATATTAGATAGATGAAGGATTATAAATATATTATAACTAAGAATAGATATGTCCAATAGATTGGATTCTCTTGTATCATCTGAGGACTACGACGTAGTGGCATAGTATGTCCGTAGTCAATGAGTCGAATGAATTATTATAAAGATAATAATTCACTGAGTCAAAAAAAGTTTTGATAGGCATGACTCACACCCAGCTCGATATTGAGCCTAAAGGGTTATACACATATGGTAGGTATTGCGACAAGTATAAGTTCATATATGAGATATTCAGTAAGCCCCTGAATTATTGGATCTTATGAATAAGATCTAATAAGAGATTATTGGGTAAAGATCCACTAATCCAAGAGGCTTAGGTAAAGATGGAGATCTAGTGCCCAATTGGACATGATCCATTAAGGTTAAGTTGACAGGGATCTCTATAAATAGGAGGGAACCAAAGGGGCATAAGTTAGATCCTGTTTGGCTGCCACATCCTATTCTCCTCTCTCCCTCTCCTACTCAGCCAAGAGCCCTAGTTTAGGGCGTGTGAACAATGAGAAGTGTCAACCCCTTCTTGATCACGTAGTGCGTATGGAGAGGAAGATCACGTAGCGATTTGAGGAGCATCTTAGCCACATCTATCATGTGGATCATCACTAGAGAGGAGGACAGTTGACCTACTTCATCCTCTCCTATATATTTGAAAGTTTTCAGGGATATATAATCTCCCTAGATAACACATCTTTCATATACGTGTAGTTTTCAATTTTGCGAGTTTTTTGTGCACAAATCTTCGCACAACAACGAGATCTTTTTTCAACAAGAAATATGGGATTTTTGTTTTCTATTCTTCTACTGTACATGTGATGCTGCTTAAGGTTTCCCAACATTTGAGGTGTCAATCGTAGCTGAGATGGTGGTGCCGCTTGTTTAGGCTAGCTGCGGTAGAAGCGGGGTGATAACTTGCAACATGCTCATGAGCATTTGCATTTGATGGGTGAGGTTTATGAACATCTCGATGGGGACGAGTAGGTGGCTCGAGTTTATCCTTGTGAGTGAGGGGCCTAAGTCATCGAGTAGATGTTAGCACCTCGTCGGCGTCTGCACCGAAGTGGATGCATCTACATGTAGGAAGGATGATAGTTGTCTCTCCTAAATAAAAGTACTATAGGTTGGAGGCAACACCTCCTCGTTGGAGCGTTCGTTGAGAGGATTGGTGGGTGAATATTCTTGCAACATTAAGCCCTCATTCTAGTACCAAAATGTTAAGAAAAAATATCATTGATATCTTGATCAACTTGATATAGCCCGAACCCGTATGCGCAAGATCGTCCAAAGTGTCTCCGAGGTGAAAATGCCATGCTTCTGAGGTGCCACCTATACGAACACTAAGGTTAAGAGAAGTTTCCCGACTTGGTCCCTCTAATGCTTAAGTTAGTAATATGAAGTCCCCAAATGTGGGTTCGAGTAGTTAAAAAAATGTCATTCTCCTATTCAAAATATGTTTTTATATCTTGAAGGACGAGGAAAAAAGCTTGGGATTGACTTTCTTATCATAAAAGATAAGAAGAAAATTTATGATTGTCTTTCTTTTCACAACGCATGAGAAAAAAATTAATATTTGTTTATTTTGAATCTTCGTCTATAGATAAACAGGTGGAGGATAATTTGAATCCCATGTGATGATCATATGTCAGTTGACAATAGATTCCCTATCAATATGATATATATTGAATTTGATTGCTTAATAGTTTAAATTTTTTAATTTATAGTGATGTTTAAATATCCCCATACTTAAAATCTTGGAATTAAAATTCTCATTAAAACAAACTTAGCTAGTTTTTCTTTCAAATAACTATAAAAAAAACTAAATAAAGCTTCAACATTTAAAGAAAGGTGAGGGAGATTCAAAGAGATTGGACGGTCAATCATTAAGAGTCATATTTTGCCACTAATCACCATCATACACTACTATAAGAAAACATTTACAAATGTTCTTTAACTTGGAAAAAAATCAATATGAAATAATCCAAATCATTAAGTGCAAATTTTGCAAAAAAAAAAAGTCCTCATTTTGATTTTTTTTAGAACATCCCTTATTTTTTAAAGATAAGATTCTCCCTGACCTCCGTTATCACCTCCTTCCTATCATCTCTATCTCTCATCTATCATTGATGTCATGCCCTCGTCTGTTGTCCTCACCTTGGCCATTGTCTACCTCTACCCTCACCTAATCGTCATCGCCCCTTGTCCACCATTATCATTGTGATAGCCAATGTGAGTGGTCTCTTGGGAGGGTGACCAGCACTAGTGAAGGACGCAACAACGACTACTGAGAAGGAGGAGATGGGAAGGAAGCGAGCTACCAAGGGATCAAGAAGCGACTCGAGGGGTGGTATATGGCGGAGAATTAGAGCCTAGCTAAGAAATGTCGTGTGTGGCTCAATACCTTTGATTGTCGAATAAATCACACGTGCCTACGATGCTACCACATGTTGGTTTCATGTCCCCAAGGCCACCCCCCCGATGGAAAGCATAGGTGTGACATAATCTAGTAACATTATCAACACCAGTTAGTATAACACCTCACTTATGAGGCCCTCCCAAGAGATCGTCTATCACAACGATAGTGACAAATTAGTGGTGTAAGTAACAAGACAAGGGTATAGTGGATAAGGGTGAGGATGGAGACAGAGGAGGGCGATGGACAAGGGTGAGAGTTGAGGTGACGGACGAGGTGCAACAACAATGACAAATACAGGATGGAGGTAGCAGGGCGAAGGTGATGACTAAGGGTAATCTTAAAAATATAAGAGTCATTTATGGAAAAAACAATGAATCCTTGAGTTTTATTAAAATTTTCAAGTCTAAAACCTTTTACCAAATAAAACAATATCATGTGACCTATATATTAACCACCACACCACACTATAGAAGGGACTAACTACATATTGCCCCTTGTAGTTAGCTATCTTTAGCGTCCTGATCCATATACTTTAAAAAGTTACATTGACATCTTTGTAGTTATGAAAGTAAAATAATTATGTCTATTTACCTTAATGACGTCAGTTTTATCAACGAAAACATAAAAATAAAAAGTAAAAAGATAATTTTAATATTCATTGGTGGATGACGTCGATAGCGGACGATAACACTCTTGGCGTCGATGGTGGCGGACCCCTCCCCCACTCTAGCATCTACCCCTCTGTCCTCCACAAGTAGTTTTGCATTCATGCAGGTGGCGTTGGTTAGGAAGAAGTTCTTGGTGAACTACCAATCTGGGTCATCGACCTTGTAGCAATGGTAGACAAAAGAGAGATGGGAATTAGGGAAGGAAGAGGTGAGGGTGACAGAAGAGGAGGAAGCAACGGCTCTAGAAGATGAGTGTGGGAGAGAGAGAGAGAGGGAAGGGGGGGTTTGTGGGAGGAGCGACATGCATTTGTCAGGAAGGAGTCCTTAGCGAACTCCCAATCCGGGTCATTGACCTTGTAGTGTTGGTTGACGGAAGAGAGATGGGAGTTAAGGGAGCAAGAAGCAAGGGTGACAAAAGAGGAGGAAGCGACGACACCAGAAGGTGGGGGAGCATTTGTCACCAAACGTGGTTGAGGATAAAAACGTTGAAGGCACCGAAGGAGTAGAAGATGATGCGGGGAATGCCGAGGTTGGCGATGAGGTAGTGGGTCCAACTAGTGAAGAAGTCAAAGACAATACAGAGCTTATCGAGGGAGCATGAATCAGAGGGCGACAACCGCTCGACATCTACGTTGACATCAACGTAGATGCAAAGGGGGAGAGGTCTACCACCACTAATGCTAACTGTGCTGTCGTCCACCACCATCGGCACTAGCGACATCGTCGTCCGCCATAGACGTTGTTCCACTATCGAATGTTAAAATTATCTTTTCTCTTTATTTTCATATTTTTATATTTTCATTGATAAAACTGATATCATTAAGATAAATAGATCTAGTTATTTTACTTTCGTGACTATAAGTTAAAGTAAAATATTGGAACGTTAAATGTAGCTAACCACGAGGGAGCAATCTATAGTTAACCCCCATAGAAGACATCAATATCCACAAATCCAATCTATAGTTAATCCCCATAGAAGACATCAATATCCACAAATCCAATACCTAATCATCGTTAACCATCAAACCATCGCCTTAAAAATTAGCAGCTTATAAAACCATCACCACCAATTTCGTACAAAAATAAACTGATCCCAAACAATTTCATCGAATTAAACTGTTTCAACTAAAATTAACACCATCAAACCGATTTCCATCTTCTTTTTGGCACATTTAATCCGAATCATATAAATACCATGTTTGTGATATTTTACATCCATTTAATCCTTCAATGAAAAGATAGAGAATAATAAATAATCACCACCACCTGGCCCAGTTCGCTGCAGCCTAACGGAGCATTGACGGCAAAGTGAAGCGGAGACGGAAACCGTCGCAATAATCGTTACACCGTCACCGTTGGCTGATGTTACAGGCGCCGTCATCATAAGTCGGCGCCCGGTCGCCGTTGGACGGGCTCCGCCAAAACCCCATGCCGTGGAACTGCGCCAACATCTCCCTCTCCAATTCCACCGGCGATGGCCCAGCCTCCCGGCGAAGCCCATCCACGTCTCCGTTCGAGTCCTCCTGCGCGTCGGAGGAAGACCCGTCCCCTCCGAAACCGGCCTTCGGCCCCAGCAGCGCCGTCTCCTTCCGCTTCCTGGCCCTCTGCCTCCGCTTCTCCCGAGCCCGCAGCGCCCGGCGGCAGGCCTCCGCAGGCAGCCGTACCGCGGTCAGCACCAGGAGGTTCACCACCAAGCAGGGACCGCAGCAGCACACGGCGACGAAGTCCGCCGCCGTGCCCCCGGCCACCTCCGCGCACCGCGCCCCCGGCCGCGTCGGCTGCTTCAGGATCATCGGCTGCCTCCGGATGCGGGCCACCGGGATGCCCGCCGCCGACGGGGCGACCCCAGCCCTCGGCGTCACCGGCGGGGACGAGGGCAGAAGCCTGCGAAGCGCGTTAACCCGTTCCATCCGATCAAATCACCGGAGGCTGGCTATCATCGTCGGCGATCCCGATGTCCTCCTCCTGCTTCCTTGGAGCGAAGAAGGTTCCAGAATCTGCAGGACGGAACGGGACGGGGTCGGGTGACCTCCCGAAGGGGACAACGGTGACTTGGTTTGGGCGGTCGGGCTCCAATTAAAAGGTCAGGCCCGGTCCGGTCGGAGATGGGCGATGCGAGCTATTGGCCGCAGAACCCGGTCGACCCCCCCTTTCTTAGTCTCTCTCGATTCGACCCGGTCGCAGAGACGGATGGAAGCGAGGCGTTGCCTTGACTGTGTGGCCATCAAAATCCAAATAACTCCGAGTGTTGTGGCATTGGCCATCCTTGTATCTAATTTGAATGGATTGGGGAGGCTCTACCAAAATGTTCTTGTGTGTACCAGATTAAGAGTTCATAAAAAAATACTCTAATGAAGCCCAAATCATATATAGAGAAGCCTTTTCTCTATATATGATTCCAGTAAGTTGAAAATCCCAACTACTTACATGTTTGGAAATAAAATGTATTAAAAAGCAAAATTTGCTGAATATAAGTGATTTTTGTATTTATCTTTCTAAATTTAAATTAAGTTAAAAAGTATAATACACATTTACTTGATTAATTTTTTTTACTCAAACCCTAATTATCCAAGACATTTGTGACCATCACAATCCTCACCCTTCCTACCATATAATTTCCCAAGTATATACAATCATATCCTTATATCACATATGTTGCAAAGAAATAACTCCTATTAAAAGCTCACTGATCATTCTTCTTTTTTTTTTTCAAATAAATTGCATATGCACAGGAATAAAACTCAAAGCAAACATCTACAGGAGCAATTTGACACCAAAATATTATGAAATGGAGTTTAACAATATGAGAGATTCAGAGAAAGATTTCATAATTATAAGCTTTAGGCTACATTCTGGACAAGTATTTAATGATGAGAATGTCCAAGGAGGACTAAATTGATTGGAAAAGTGATGACAATGCATAACAGTAAAAGCTAGAAGCATTTACCTCCTACCTGATCTTAAACAATTCAGCTAAGAGGACTTGTATGTCATGGTAGATGACTGATCCAGTCCTCCTGTTTATATGGCAAAAGAGCAGATCCAGAGATGAGCTCTGTTAAAGCAGTAATGACAAGAAAAGCTGTAAAAGATTTTGTTGCATATAGCTGAACTATCACTTGAACAATTGACAAGAGTATACATTCTGTTTCAGGCTCTGATCAGCACTCCAAGCCTGGCGTGCTGTGTTGCTTGAACTCCTAAATTCTAAGATGCATGCAGCATCACTCCAATTCTAAAACCCTCATCTTGCTAAGAGGTATAATTTGTCAAAGGAAATCATATACAGTCACATACACCTAAATAGGAACAATAAACAAAAAGAAAGAAACCATACTACACATGAATACCATCGGATGAGGCCTCTTCACTCCATGATGAGGTTGTTCCTTTGTGATCGAGGTGATCATGATATGAATGACATAATCAGCCTTTGATTATATAACAGTAAGACTGCACATATTGATCCTACATAAATCCTGCAACGATGCGAGGCTTCATAAATAGCAATCTTATACTCTTCGGTTAAAATTCGTTAGTAATATCAACAAAGGAGATGCCGAACCATGTGCTACGAAGTGCCTGTTCTAAGCATACCAACAAAATCAACAGCCAAACAAAAGCTGAATATTTCTCACTAGTTTAAATCTGTTTTACCATCTGAATGTCAAGAGAAGCCATAAACATTTTGACAATTGCAGTTTCCAGAATAAATGCTGCTTGCATTCCCAGTATATTTGCCTAATTGCTTGCATGTATCATGTGTGAGACGTATATGATGGAATGAAATTCTGAACTTTGTGACATCAAACAGGCTATCCATGATAGTATAAGACAAACAAGATGACTAATAAACTAATTGAATCACACCACCAAATGAATACATATTCAGGTTGCACCATCTAACAAGTACATCTTCAGTAACATCCACAAGTGCTTTTAAAACTACATAAAAGGAGACTGTTCACAATAATTTCATAAAAGTGACATAGGTAACTATACCAACAAAACCTTGAAAATAGAAGGATTAAAACTGAATGGCTTTGAACCCAACACCAAGATAAAAGCAATGCTGCATTAATGGGAAAGAGTATGATTCAAATGCATATCAGAGTACTCGATTTGACAAGGAGATAACTGGAGGTACAGGTAACCACAGAAGAAGAAGACATAAAACAGTTGTAATTATGTCGTAACAATGTAAAATCTAATGTGTGTAATTGCAGCTTAATAACTCCACAGGTGTCAGCTAATATAACTAAGCTTTAACTCTACAGCTTCACATTTGACTAAAAATAACAATTAGCTCACAGAATTTTCCTTCAATTACAATCTAGTATAGGATATAAAATAGTTGGTGACAAGGATGTTGCTTAATAAGAAAGATTTAGAAACAGCATACAGTAAGCTTACACTTTTTACCTCAAATATGGGCCTGCCTACACCATTGTAACTCTACACGCTGAAATATAAAGGACAAAAGGGACTATACCTGATCACCATTAACCAACTCTCAATGCCTCCCTAAGACCAAAGCTGTAATTATTTCGCTGGCCCTTCTTCCCAAAAGCAGCATTTCCTTTATGCATCATTGTGGCAAATTCATTATAGTCTATCCTTCCATCCTGAGTTCAAGATTAAACAGAATAATGTAACTCAAATGTTTTATATGAGAAAAATGTTGTTCACATGTTAAAACATAACTTACATTATCCTGATCGATTTAGGACCCCTTCCTTTAGCATTTAGTAAAGGCTGAGCCTCGGGGAGCCGCCTCAATAATACTCAGCGCACATGGTCGCACTAAGCACAACTGGTTTTCTAATACCGGGGGAGCACACGGTTTTAGCTACCCACGGTTTTCCAAGGAACTGAGCACTTCAGCTCCTTATAAATATGTACCCAAATGCTCTTGCTGGAACACAGTCGAGCACTGAGTTTCACTCGAGCCTTCAAGTTCTCTAGGACATCCCTCTGTAAGCAATTTCCTTATGCTATTACTGCAATCTAAGGTGTTTACTTCCTTTATAAAAATTCCGCTGTCCATCAGCATTGAGAGATAAGGTCTGCAAGCAACCTGATTCAAACAACAGAACTACATTATCTTCATCAAACTGCATTACAGATTCCATATTCTCATTTCCTGCCGTATTATAAACACAGATCTCTTCTTTCTTCTCTTTTGCTTTTCCTGTTTCCATCTTTAATTACTCTGAGGTTGATCATGATCTATTAATGTCATGAAATGTCATTGTCTTGCCAAGTAAAACAAGCAAGACATTCTTAGGTATGAGTTTTGCTACTTGCCAAATGACCAACATCCATATGTGAACTGTGAAGTTCCTACCTTTCAGAACATATCTATCAATCATCTGCAATCAAGCTATGCATCGTCTCACATTGATGAGAAGAATGTGAAACATGAGCACTTGCCAACAAAATAGAACTCTTCCAATAAAAACATAAGCACGTTCTGTTTAGATTCTGAAAATGTACAATTTAGCTGGTTTAGTTCACATATTGATGGACAAAGACATAACACCCCTTACAAGATTACAGCCATTAATGGAGTAAAACAACTACAGGAATTATGTCTACATAAATGTGCTTTTCTGAGATGGTTTAGATCTTTAATTTGTTTGACTGAAAACAATACTTTCATAGCTTAAGTTGTATATTTATTTACTATGTAACTCATAGGTAGTCTAAATTGAGAAGAGAAAAAGGAAAAGCCTCAGACCAGGGTAATTGTGCCAAGCAGAATTGCTAGGCTGACATGGCAAGATACTGACTCAAAGGACAATGTCATACATTTCTTGCTCTAAAATTTAGCCATACCTCCAGGTAAACAATCAAATAATCTGCTATATCATTCTTGTTACTAGGAAATATAGCCATGAAGGAGTCTAGCACTTACAGCTGCCATTAGAGCTGAAATTTCAGATTCTTTAAGATTGGCACCAACTTTTTTTAAGCCTACTTTGAGCTCCTCATATGTGATTTGACCACTATTATCTGCATCAATCATCTTAAACATTTCTTTCAAGCCTGCAATTTCTTCCTCGGACAGGCTCTCAGCAATGACCTATGAATATGTAACAGTAAGACCATATAGCATGTAGATGATTGAAGATTATCAATTACAAAATAGAACTGATGCTTTATTGTGAAAGGGATCAAACACAGTTAAGATTCTGTTTGCACAGTCAGAACCAGATCTTATAGTACAAAAAAAAGAACAAAAGAAGAAACAGTAACACATGCTATGAGATTCCTCCTGCCTTTAAGCTCTGTTGAGGGCACATCAGTTCTCATTCTAGGAGTTAAATCACTTTTTTGTTGCTAGTTATAAATCTTCTAATACACCAGATCCTAAAGTGTGAGATGTAAAATATTTTGAACTTTTCTAAGCTGCATATATTTTTTCCAAGTCCAGGACCTTGAATGTCACATAAACAAATCACAGACACAAAAAAAGGTGCACTTAATTAATAAAGGAAGTAAGCAATTAGCAATGAGATAAAGCTTCATAAGAAGTAATTCTGTAAAATAATTGATCTCGCATTAGAATGACATAGTCATAGATCAGAATCAAGAGACAGGACCTGAAAGATAAAATCAAATTTTTATAACCATCAGTGCCATTTGGTATGTCTCTTTGTGCAGGTTCTTCTGACCAAAATCTTAGATGGCTACTTGAACAGAAGTTAAAATCTCATAGTATGCAAATAAAAAATCTTTCCTTATTTTAAAAGTTTTTAAGGGTGAGGTCAGGGTCCAGTCCAGTTAACTAAAATAGTTCATGATGCAAAAAAGATTCACTCAAACATTGTTATCTTGATGTAAAACAGCTTGTAAAAATATGGTCATTCGAATTCCTAGTGGTTACCTAATTGCTAATCTAAGCAGTCATTTATGTAAATGCGCTATCACATTATGCAATTAATGTGCTTTAGAAAGCCAGGGCCTATACTATGATAGGCAACAAACATGAAATACCATATACATCAAACTGCTACATGGATTTGGCCACATCAAATGTGTCAGGATCCTTATAAAAATGTTGAATCAGGCAAACAACTTCATAAACTCACTGATACAACTTTGAAGGCTGTGCTGATCAACTAGAAAGTAAGAACTTGCTGATGGATGACCCTCTCAAACATAATATCTAGGATGAAATTACAGGCTCATACCAAATTAGAGGGGAGTTACCAAAAAAGTCACTATTTCTAGTATATTCACTGTGTCAAAGAGAATGTTCATCATGCTGGGATGATCTCCAAGGTGAACTTGGACAAAAAGGATGATCTGGTGGAGCATATCAGCAACATGCTAATAATATACAGTGTAATTAGTAAAAGCTAGATGCACAAAGTTCTACCAGATACAACAGAAGATTATTATTGCAGGCATAACAAAGAACATCTAAATATAAATGGTAGAAGGAGATCTTGTCACTTGTCCAATATGTGGTCATAACACCAAGTAGGTTACAATCTGAATAGTCTCAGAAATCCAAGATGCTTAACCAATGTAAATGATTACCCTGATGGCCATCTTTTTTAGTTTGTTCATTGCAGAAAATTGTTTTAAGCGAGTTAACACAGCTGAATCCAGAGGCTTGTCAGGAGCTACACCATCAACACATACCCAAGGATGGCCTGAAAGAAAATATAGATTAGTTATGGACAAAAATTCTGAAGAATGAACTAAAAATGTCCAATGTAAAAGTGGAGGTAATCTTCAATCCACCAGTTAATCAGCATATCTGCTTTGCTTAGTTGCCAAATAGTCATTTGTGGCCTAGTCTCATCACATGAAACATAAAGGTATAAATTAACCGATGGTCAGAACCTTCTAGCTCTACAGTATATTCATTATCTTCCCTACGTTTACGATTATGGAGGAAAATTTTCTATTTAATAAAGATAAAAGATATTTGTCTAGAAAAAGGATTTACAGAGAGCTTCGTGAGCAGTCAATCGTTTTTTTGGATCTCTGACAAGCATTCTCCTAACCAAATCTTTAGCACTTTCTGATATACTAGGCCAGGGATCTGATGAAAAATCTAGTTCACCTCCTAAAACTTGCTCAAATATTCCTTGCTCTGTTTCTGTATAGCATAAAGGAAAAAACATTAAATTTTGGTTAGCAAATCAAAGTATCCAATTAAGCATGCATGAATTTGGAATGAAAATAGAGCACTCATAAAGAAAATTTCCTCACCATCCCAGAATGGTGGGACCCCACTCAATATGATATAAATGATTACTCCGACACTCCAAACATCTGCCTCAGGGCCATAATACTTCAACAACACTTCTGGGGCAACATAATATGGACTCCCAACAACATCTGTAAATGTTTCCCCTGAGAGAAAAAGAAATTTTTGTTATGTCAATGATGCTCATAAGGAACTCTTAACAAAGCATTATAACTAACAAAGCATCAAAAACTGTAACACGAGTCAAACAACCAAAGAGAACTTGTACCTCATATTGCTCAGTAAATTTAATCAAAATATCACTAAGAAGCGTTAGAAACTCCAGTCCATCTCTAATCATATGTGAAGAAGAATATCTGTTTCTATGTTAAACAGACAAAAAAATAAGACAAACAGAAAGTGACAATTGTCTAGGGTAAACTTCCAAGATTTGAGAGATAATAAAAGTGTCCTAGTGAAACCTGAAGTTACATTTTTAGTCAATTCCCCTCTTTTTCTCAATAATTGCATATGTTGCTAATGATGCCATGGTACAAAGACATTCTCCCAAATAACAATGGAAAAAAGAACAAAAGAAGAGACTGGGCATGACCTGGTGCATATTACACTTTACGACAAGGACAAGGACCGTCGTACCAACCGAAATGCTACGAAATGGGCGGTATGTACCAGTCCAAGCATGGACCGGTATGCGAATTGCCCTTGTTTCGGGCAATCTAGTTCAACTTAGACGAAAAATTAATAATAAAAATAAATCAATGTCAGGCCGAGTCCAGCTCAGTATTTAAAAGAAAATCTAAAATAGCAATTAGGGTTTGCAAACGTGGACCTCTGCTCACCGCTGCCCTCTTTTTGCGATACTGCTGCCACCGTTCGACATTGCCATGTTCGCCAGCGTTTATCTCCCGGTACACTACTACCTCTTCTCCTCCTTTTCTTCCTTCTTATCCCTTCTTCTCCTCCATTGCTTCCTCTTCTTTCTTCTTCTTCCTTTTTCTCCACTGCTTTTTCTTTTTCCTTCTTCCTCCTCCTCCAACGCTTCCTCTTCTACCTTCTTCTTCTTCCTCCTCTTCGTCCATTGCCTTTCCTCTTCTCCTTCATTTTCTTCCTCTTCAAAACACTAGTACATACCGGTGTACCAACACATGGTACACCAGTGCTGATCAGTTTGTATCGGTCTAACTAGATCAGTGAAATGGATCCGGTATCTGAAACAACGATCCTTGCTTTACAATACGACAAATACCTCTACTGAGAGCAATCATGTTGAAACATTTATATGAAGCTATGATTAGAAACCAACAAACAAAATCTCCTTAAACTAAGATAAGCATTAATAGAGGTATGCAAGTCCAATCACTTTTGTAAATAGCTGAATGAAAGAAAGATGTCTGACAAGACACTAGAGTAAACCACTACAAAAATGTTGTGAAAACACCAACATCAAGAAAGACTATGTTGTGTTCATCAATTCAAAAGATTAGACTTTTAATGTGAATTAAACACTGGAACAATTTTATTATGTAAGTTCAATTAAACTGAAGAAGACATGATAACGAAAGTTGATAAAAGAAGTCATTTATACTTTAGGTAGGCTATAATATCAAAACTGCAATCAGCAAATAAGAAGATCCAACTTAAATTCAAAGCTTGAGTATCATGTAAAATGCCCCAGACTTGGACAAAGTTCAGATGAATATAAAAGATGATCACCCACTTGATATACTTGGGCACAGTAGTAAGATTCAGAGTAAAACTGGATGGTCAGTTAGTCAGAGATTATATTATATGCAATATACAAGTGCTATAATTGCGTGAAAATTGAGAGCATTAATCTTCTACTTAAGGTCTGAGTAATGTTATAGAGGACTGTTCCTCAAGAGAGTTCTGTGCTTAAAATCCAATACTTCAACCAATTCTGAACCTCAAAAGAAACCAAATTCCGCAGACAAGTATTTGATGCAAATTGTTGCATGAATACCTGGCTTGAAGAATACCGACAGCCCGAAATCGATAGTCTTGAGTGGCGAGTCTTCGTTCCGGTTCACAAAGAGGAAGTTCTCCGGCTTGAGATCCCGATGCATGACCCCCATAGAATGGAACGCCTCTACTACCCCGACGATGACTCTGGCGAGCCCCGCCGCAGCCTTCTCCGAGAAATGCCCCCTCTGTATGATCCGGTCGAAGAGCTCCCCGCCGGCGCAGAGATCCATGACGAGGTGCACGGCGACGGAGTCCTCGAAGGTGCCAATGATAGATATCACGTTGGGGTGGCCGGAGAGATGGTGCATGATCTGGATCTCCCGCCGCACATCCTCGACGTCCTCGTAGGTGGCGAGCTTCCGCTTGGCAATGGACTTGCAGGCGAACCGCTTGCCGGTGGCTTTCTCAACACAGAGGTGGGTGGTGCCGAACTGCCCCTGCCCCAGCTTACGCCCTAGGGTATAGAGGTCCTTGAGGTTGTCGGTCTTGCGGGGAAGGACGGCCCCGGCGCTAGGCAGCCGCTTGAGGTGCCTGGGAGGCGACTGAGGTGGGTATTCGTCGGCAGGGGGAGGGGAACCGGAGCTCTTGAGGTCGTCGTAGGAGATGGTGACGGGTTCCGGTGGGCGATCGGGGGCCGGAGCTGCGGAGGGGGATTCGTCGCTGGCGGCGGCGGAGGAGGAGCGGGGACGCCAGAGGACGGCAGCGGAGACGGACTGGAAGAAGCTGTGGCGACCGAGGGTGGGGCCGACGCACGTGTTTCCCATGTGGACGAGGGCGGGCGCCGCCTCCTCCTCCTCCTCCTCGATCTCACCGGCGGCTCAGACCTTGTCGGAAGATGAGAACGACTATATTAATTCCCTTTTTGTCTCGAAATTACATATATACCCCTACGTTGTTAGTTTCCTTTTGTCACGAATTTATTATGTATATATACCATTACAATTACCTATGCATCTCTCTTGGCGGAAACTGTAATTGATATTAGTAACATTTAAAAAATACATTATGTTTAGTAAAAGTATTAAATATTTATTTTTTATATATTCAAAATTAATAATATCAATCAATCATATTTAGAAACGATTTGAAGAATCTTAATATTTAGAGGTAGGTATTCTTATTATCAAATTTAAAAGAGAAAATATGCGCTTGAGGGCAAATGAGTAAAAGCACAAAAATTATCTCCAAGGAAGCAGCAGTGACTGCTCGAGTTGCGTGTACCTCAGGCCGAAGACCATAAGAGCACGAGTTTTGAGTGTGCCCAAGTGACCTCTTGGGCTTGTGTTCCCTTCTCTGTTCTCTCAGACATAGGTATGGGCCCCGCTGGCAAGATGGTATCCGGCGTAGTCGTCGTTGGTACCCGTACGCGGACCAAACTCTCTCTCTCTCTTTCTCTTACCGATTCTTACGAAGAATGTCTGTTCACGTCAACTTTGCGCGTGGATCCCGCGGGTGCGGTCATGCCTACCTCATCCATGGGCCCCACAATCTTGAAGAGTCAGTCGCGTGAGGTTTTTTTTTGTTTTATGTGGGACAGAAAATGGGCTTAGGTTTTAAATATATTATTACATTTTATTAAATTACAAGATAATATTAAATTGACATCAGTTGGACGATCAGCAGATATTTCAATATAAAATGCTTACTTTTTGAATGTCATGCCATGGGTACCGACATCGTCATATATGACCCTCAGTTTAACCCCATGGAACGTCGTAATATAACTAAAAACTCTCTAGCTAATGAATCAATTATTCAATCAGATCGGATCGGATGATGATATAACATGAGAAATGATGGAGGTGGCTTGTGTCCACAATGGATTTGATGTAAAACATCATACCCTTTTATATCTTCCTTGCAAGGATGACAACAAAATAGCAACTTCTGAGACCAGTTTCATTCACAACAGCAGATCAGCTGGTATATCTTCCTTATGGGATCTCATTTTATATTTTTCATGAGCAAACGACACTAGCAATAACAGTCCATGACCTGCACTTGGACTGCTCTTGAGATTGAATGAGCCATATTTCGATCATTGCCATCAAAATTGGGAAAACTAATTTGATAACTTCAATAAGTGTATTTATTTTTCATACTTCTACCAAATAAATGTATTACATACCCAGACTAACTCTTGATTGCTTAACTGGGCAGACGATGCGCAAACACTGGAATGTCTCCTCAAGGATGAAGTAAAAATGCCATGATATCATTGGGACTGAATATGAGGAGGAATTTCAAGCTAGATGCAGACATGAGGAGGAATAAGCTTCCCTGGATTCATGATATCGTTGGGATCTAAGACCGACTTTATTCTTTTCATTGTCCTTAATGCCCCACTTCCAAGCTCCTTTTCCAGATACTGCATACTCATGGGAGAACAAAGAATTAAAAATGTTAAAATAATTAACAAAGTTGATGATTATTGGGTTATAGCACAAACTTGTGCTGCTCGAGTTTCTGTTTGGTTCATGCAGTTAAGCCATGAAGACTAGACAAAGGAGTAAATAGATGCGTATGTATACAACATGAACACCGGCTATTTTCATGAACTTTACAATAAGAATGGAATGCAAGAAATCTCTACTAAGTGTGGAGATATAAAGTTATCTAATGCATTCGGACTGCAGCCACATGCATGGTAGCAATCATCACCTACAACTTCTACGATGAGTATTAGGACACTACAAGTTTAGAAACTTTGGTCATTGTGTAAAAGTTCCTGAATGGTGTGACAATGTCATAGAATTATAGCATAGCAAGTAGTGCGGGACATGCTTGTAGACTACTTAAAGAGTTTCTCGTGAATTGTGACATATAGTGTAACTTATGCAAGACAAATCAGGCTCATGTCGAAAATCTTATGCTTCTTTTAACTTGAATGGATTTTGATGCATTTAATGAGCCATATCTTGTATGTACAATGCACATAAACTATGGACAAGAACATGATGTTGGTCAAAATTGGTCCATTAACAAGGCCAGAAGAAAGAACTTTTGCATATCAGAAAAGAAACCTACCTTCATTTTCCCTGTACCAACACCATGCTCTCCTGTACATGTTCCTGTCCAGTAAAAGACAACTCAAGTTAAGAACTACACAAATACTGAAGCAGAAGTCAACATTGAGATATAGAAACAGTGATAACTGGAATATGTTTAATAAAAACAACTGGTGGAATTTCTGACACAAAAGCCAAGTACCATAAGATTTCTCGGGCTAGAAACATTGCTATTTGCAGATGACTTAAAATCCCTTGGTACCAAATCATATGAAAATTAATAGACAAATTTGAGAGACATGTCAGGCTGCCAGATTCCACTTCTTTATCAAGAAACTCAAATGTCATGGTTCCGATGCTTGGAATAACAACATAGAAAACTAGAGGGTTTTCTGGGTTCAAAAAAGCTCATACTTCAAAATTTATGTTGCCAGTAGACCAATAAAAGGTGAATCATCTTGTTTAGCAACTGCACACGATTAACATAAATGGTTTGAAGTACTGCAGCAAAACATTATTACTTGAAATTAAAGTTGACTAAGTATATGGTGATGATCAGATAATGTCCATGCTCATAGTTGGTTCTTTTGCACCATGACAGACTACAAGTTTAGCAGACAATATGATTGTTTTTTCGCTTAAGTTTCAAGAACAAGTATTTACTTTACTCAAATTCAAACACAAATCCCTTTATACCTTTCAGGAACTTCCAGCAAAAAATTCTCCAAAATTCAATTTCCACGTACATATGCTCGAAATATGGTCCACAAGTAAATATAATATTCTGACCATTACCGCTTTGGGCTTTTTAAAGCAATGATTGCAATGGCAATCAGCACAAGTCAGCATGAATTGGAATGTACAATGTCAGAAACCATGCTTGAGGTGCTGACATATGGCTAGGCCAACTTTAGCAATGTCAATAGGCACAAGGGCACAACATGGCATGAGATCATGCAATGTCAAAAAGGTATCAGCACAACCCCATGCTGAAGCATGGGGTTGATTCAAACATTTATTGATGTTTGTATGAAGAGAAAGCTCTGAGCAGATCTGATTTTTGACTCCAGAATATAGTTAAAACCATGGTTTGCTGTACCAAAGCAAACCACCCGATAAAGGCAGTACATACCAGTCCAACAAGGGATTAGTACATGGACCACCTGATATGAGGTCAGTACCGGTCAGTAATGGTCGAAATCTGATTGTTACCGACTGGTATAGGTCGATAACGGTCAGATTTTGAACATTACCAACCAAGGGCAGAGATTGCCCTATTTCAAATGATCAAATTGACCGTTTAGACTATTAGAAAGGGTTTTTAAACCCTTTCCTCCCCCCTCTTTCAACTCATTTCACTCTCTCAATCTCTTCAACCCATTGAGTAGATGCGACAAAGCGTACACGACATAGACATGGAGCGAAGCTCATCGTATTCATAACCGTCGTATTATGGAGAATCTTACGGCCAACAACAATACAGTGACAGTTGGTCATTCTTTTCTGAGCAACAGTACGTTGATTGATCTAATAATACGGAGTAGCAGATCAACGGCGAAAGTAGATGTTCCGACATTATTCTCCATGCTCCGCACCAATACATGCCACAATCGTACTTGCCTCAAGAGCTGTCTCGGACACGTGTGATCCACGATGATCAAACTACGACCATCACCATATTGATACACCAATAGCATACAGTGTATCAATATACTATGTTGTGGGATTAATTTCAGGATTGGGTTCGACAAACATATTAAATTGATGCATAGATACATAAGATCGAGGACCCCGATCTACCGCCCGTGGAGTTCTGTCGTTCTTTTTTATGGTAGAACTATATATATCCATTGATTGATTACTTAATTCATTTAAACCTTAATGTTTGAGTTGTTTAAAAAAAAATCTAACAATTCAAATCATTTCTTTGTAGATAATTCAATATTAACAAAAGGACGATCCAGAATATCAAAGCTACTCCTCAAAGTCCGAAAAAGATATATGTCACTATTCATTCCTAATTTAGATTATTTTTGCTAAAATATACTAAATTTATATTTACTTTAAACTTTAAAACCCTAAAATCATACCGTCAATACATCCTGACATACCAACATACAATACGTCAGTACGCCTCGGTATGTACCGTACCGACACATGGTCGGTACACCGGTACGGACCAATAAAGCGAACCTTGGTTCAAACTTATAAAAGTTGTATCTCTCTCCTACAAGTAGCAAGAACTATCACCTCTGAGTTAAAATATTTTTATAGTGATAAGGAAATGACAAATAGTAATGCATGAATGTTATTGACATGAAAATCGAAATGTATCTGTATTGTGCACTATTATTTTACAATGATGTGAAAGTTTTCAACCACCAGTTCCAGAAGGAAATTAGATGCTATCTCAGCAAAAGATATGAAGCAAGTTAGTGGACATGAATTATAGCCAATCAACCACTAGGTAACCAGAGATGTAACTGCAGCAGCCATCTCTCTGATAAGAATGAAATAAAAGGCTGAGGTCCCAAACAGAAGCACCAGAAATATCAAGCCTCAACTAGTAAATCCAATCCCCATTTTCATAGATAATAGGAATATAAAATCTATTAAGGAATAAAAGGGTTGTAGGTGGGCCAAATTTCAAAATTCAAATCACAAAAATGGTAAGCAGATGATAACACTTACTAGTTAGTTGTTCTTGTACGATACTTGTAAACATATACTGACCACAAAAAGAAATTGCTAGATTAACTGTGAACAAGATAAACAATTGAAAACCACCATGAGTCTAATACAAATTAACAAGAGAATAAAAATCAAAAAATTACTTCTTTATCACAATTTTAAGATAAAATCCTTCTACATTTCTCAGTAGAATCTGATTCTGAAAATCTGTAATATCTGAAATTACATAAGAGTACCTTCCAGGGATAAGGCAGTGTGAACCATAAAATGGTTTAGTCTCTCTGCTTCTTGCCGTTGTTCTTCTTGTTCTGGATCAAACATAATAATTGTGTGGAAGTTTCCATCACCTGCATGAGCTATGACCATGCTGAGGGCACCAATGCAGCATGTCAGACATCCGGGTGAGAGTAACTACCTACATGTTGAATTTAACAAAAAAACTCTTCCCAAACGAATGATTTAAGAATCATATTTTGTTTGATTTAAAGTTTAATTTATTCTAAATTGCCCGAATAATTTCATAATGACATACCACAATAGTGATGATGCATCAAGCTCTTGCTTAGATTTTGAAATACATTCTGCCAACCTTGATAAAGGAACACAGACATCCTGTATAAGATGAAAATCAGTAGGTACATACAGCAACATCATCTGCTTGAAACAAAAAATATTTTGATGCATGGGGTAACTGCTTGTCTTGCTAAGTAAAATGCAAAAGATATTTTTATACATCCAAAAGATGTATAAACATGAAAAGAATAAGCATCTTCCTTGACAGGTCATACTGTGATGAAAATAAAAAAAGGTGAGACTCTTAACAAACCATACGATTACCCATAAACTTTTGCTTGCACATGGAAGATTAACGTTGAGTTGTGAACAGGTAGGTTGGAATGTCAACACATAAGACTTGATTGAGAAGATTACTACCATAACCATGTTGATTTTAAATGACACGATGAAAAATAAACCAACAATGACAATAACAAGATTGAGATGGTTTAATAATTTATATCAGAATAAGATATTTCTGTGGCAGCTCAATTCTTGTGTCGAAATTTCAGAAAGGTTATTAAAATAGTTGAAGAGCTAGTAAATCAATGAAAGTTCATGTATCCCTACAAGAGAAGAAAAAAGAAAATTTACTGGGCACTAGTGAAATACTTCATCAATTGTTCATTCTAAAACTCTAGATACTATAACATACTTTGCTCATTTAAGAAATATATGATTACTTAGGACCTCTTATGCAGATTAGACATATGTGTTAGGCATGATTTTGACATGTTTATTAGGTAAAATAAATTACCAAATTTGATGAGAACTGTTTATCTTCACCACCAATGAAATCTTAGTTCTTTTACCAAATGGATAAACTAGTAATTAACAAGGAAAAAATAAAGAGCAAGGTATGCAGTTTCGAATAATACCGTCCGTATTAGACGGTATGTACCGGCCCGTCAGCTGATCGGTACACGGACCGTCCGTTACCAGACGGAATATATATATATATATATATATA
>LVTN01000371.1:137690-155617 GCA_001649415.1 Musa itinerans
ATATATATATACATACTGAGCGATATACTGAATGGTGTACAGTATCGTACCGTACCGAGCGAATGTCAAAACTCCGGTACGGTACGATATTTCAATCCTTGCATTGATCATCTAACCTTTCAAATGGAAATTACAATTTTACTTATGTCTATCATAACCAAATATTTTCAATCAAAACTGCAAATTCTAATCGAGATGCAGCAGAGAAAAAAGTTTTAATTTCCCAACTATTTAGGTTCAGCACATGAAACTTTTCTCATTATTGAGCACTATTCAGGATTTTCAATCTAACAAACTTTCATTAAGTTAATGATACTAAAAGGGCATGCATCAGTCAACAAACCGTGGTCATTGCTTCATAATTATTAGGTGCCATTGCATAGCAAGCCCAAAGCGCCTCCTTTCTTATCTGCATGAAAAATACTTCAATGAGCTACTTGAACTTTGTTGGGTTGACCTAAGCAAGATAATGTACTCAGATAATTATCATGGATAGACCAGCACTTTTAAAACATGATGGTAACCTATAACCATTAAAATGAAACCTAAAAAAAGTGAGCTTGTTTTTAATGAAACTCAATAAACAAATTTAACCCTGAACAACTGATCTTTGTATCTAAGTATACAAGGACTTCCTGAAGGAATTAACCATTGTTCAGAGATCTGGTAATGTGGTGGACAACAAAATTTCAAGATAGAAAAAAATCATACAATAGAATTTAAAAATGTTCAAAATATCTAAGCTGAAAAAACGGAAGGCACATAAGCCACGGAATAACTATTTTAACTTACTATATCATGTATTCATTAATCAGCCAAGGAGCACAACACAGTGTTACTGTACTCTGTACGATACTGATCAGCATAGAGGCATGCACCATAGACAGTGACACACTTTTTAAATATAATTTGCCATTGTACATAGCTGGCCATGAGAACAGCATGTTGAGGTAAAATAATAATTAAACAGCATGTTGAGAACAGCAAGTTTATGAATTCCACCAATCTGGACCAAATGGATCAGTGCACAACCCCTACCCGTGGATCTCACAATCAAACACTAACACCTTCAGAAAAAAAAAAAAAGGTACGAACATTGATTGCACTCAGATTACTATACATTAAAAGAACTGACCTTCCAGAGTTCCTCTTTATCAACGGCATTTTCCACATAAACAAAATCAGATCCATTATGTTCCGAAACAATCTTCTGAACAATCAACGTCTGCTCCAGTGCATATGCTTCTGGTGATGTGTAAATGTGAAAAAATGCGTAAGCAAGGAACAGCTTAAGCCATATAACTGAGAATGACAAATTATTCTGGCATCTATTCTATCATAAAGAGCCTTCCAGATGCCTGATTTGTGAAGCATGAAACTGTTACATATGGGAGCAAAAGTTTCTAACGGCACTTAACTTGGTTCACAACAGAGTTTTTTGGTTGGAAGCAGCATATATTAAAATCTTGGTCTGGTGCCAATACGGTTGATGGCCAGACCAGGATGGTACCAGTATGGCTTGACACACTGATGTTCGATCCAGGGCAGTACTGGTAAATCAGTAATGCACAGAAAGAGAGAGTGAAGAGGGAGTGAGGAGATAGAGGATAAGGTGGTGGAGATGGAGGAGAAGAGGAGGCAATTGTGACAAAGGTAGAAAAGGCAAGAGAAGAGAGAGAGAGAGAGAGAAGACAACTATTAACAACAGTCAACAGTTTATAAAAAGTTTGACAAAAATTAAATGGACCAGTACCAGCACCAGAAAGGGTGTGTATGGTACTGGTGGATCACATGCACACAAGATGGATACAACCCATACCAGGACAAACAGGGGAAATCATCTCATCTGCAACCCCATTGGGTACCATCCAATAAATGCCCATAGTATGGTTAGTACTTTAAAGTTTAATCCATAAGTAACAGTACACTGGACAACAAGTTACAGTTGATATCTCCCTGATGCATCAACAAAGCAAAGCTAATGTTTACAAGACATGAAATGATTGATAACAGCAGCAACATCATTTTGTAGGACAAAAGCAAAATGAGTTCACAAAGAATTAAGGAAACATCAATACTACCGAAAAAAAGCAAAAAGAAACAGGGAAATAATGCAAAGATCCAAGGCAGAACTGTTCTTACTATTAGTAACTATTCTTATGTCAAAACAAAACATCCATCGTACCATAGTATATCGCTCCATAGTATCATACGGAAAGCAGACCTAGGATGGAAACACTCATTTAAATGAGATTTGTATATTTATGGTCAAAGTTAAATAATTTACAAATATTTCATAGCAAGGTTCACCGTACCATAGTATATCGCTCCATATGAGCGGTATATACCAGTCCGACAGGCGATTGGTACAGGAGATACATCGGTATACCAGTGATTTAAATAGGCACTCGGGCAAAGTGAAACGAGGCCCGAGCGCCTCATCTGTACTAGGTGGCACGCTTCAATGAGGCACCTCATGTGTGAACTAGGCCTGAGTGCCTCATGTGTGGACCAAGCACCGGGCACTTCAGGCAAGGCCCGATTCAAATAAGGCAACTGAACCAGACTTTTAAGTCTGGTTTGATTCAACAGTAGACTAACGCAATTTCTTACCCTCAAAAGCCACCCTTCACGCCCGCGCAACCCCGAGCCAACCCTAGCATTACTTCTACCTACGTCGCCGACGCCGACACTTTTTGCCGCTGCCTCCATTGCAGACGCAGCGAACTGAGCCTTCCTTTGTCACCGACGAACGGGTCCGATAGCCTAACAAGAGCCCGTAGCTTCCTTCCACCGCCACTCCATGTGCAGTTCCTTTCACTGTCGAGGGAGAGGACCACAGGTTCCTCCACCACCGACAGACGCCCTCTGGAGCTTTCGCTACCGCAGCTATCTTAAACGAATCTTCCATGGTTGCTACTACCAGCTTCTCACTGCTATTGCTGCCACTTTCCACTATCGGTTTCCATTGCTAGTGACCCTTTAATCCCCCTCTATTACTGTTAATAATTCTTTTCTTCCCCTCTAACTACTGTTAACAATAGATTTTTAATTTAATGTCATATTTTTATTAAATAATCATATTTATTAATTATATTATATTTTTTATTTTTTATTTTTTTTATATTTTAGAGCACCTCGCTTCGCTCGAGCGAGCACCTAGCGCCTAACGTTTTTTAAATCACTGCAGTATACCCTCATGTACCATGTGTTGGTATTCTCGGTAAGACTTGGTACAGCTCAGAACATACCGTACCGACTATTGGTCGATATACCAGTACGGACCGGTAAGACGAACCATGCTTCAGAGGCTCTACCAAACACAAACAATATGAACTTTGTTATAGACTCTGCCATTGGTCCACAACAGAGTTGAGTCACATTAAGTCATAAACCAACTGAATATCCATGAAAAGCAATCATAAAATTTATCTCACAATTATATAGTTGAACTGCATAGACTTTGCAAAAAGAATGAAAAGAAACAAATAACAAGGAAATAACTTAAAGTACCATAAATGTGTCATAAATTTCTGATGTAACAAAAAGAAAACTAATAGAAGTGAAAGATCAGTATTTTTAACAAAGACAACATCAAAACTGCGGTCACCCGAAAGAAAAACATACAGATAACAGGGATGAAGATAGCCAATGATCATTGTGCTACTTGCTTCTGTGAAGATAATGCTCCAGATGTGATAACTCCCAAGTTTTCCAATTCAATGTGATAGGATTGCAAAATATGTTAACATAAGTATCTACAGAACTGATTGGTAATCTATATACATTGTTGAAATAGAGGAAAAAACTAAGAGGGAAAACATAAGCAAACCAATCAAATCAAAAGAAGAAATTGACAGGAAACAGTAATGCTTAATGTACATTCTGTATCTCTGAGAGCATCCATATAGGAAATACAACCAAATATTTAGCAAGCATAAACATATTTTAGTCTCAGCCTTGGTTATCCATTAAGAAAATCTTGTTATAGTATTTTTGTTTTGACATATTAATTATAATAGATGTCAGAATATCAAATGATCATCTTAATGCTGTTAGTAGCTCAAACTAAAAAAAATAAGAATTACATCTGTCTCACCTGTGCCTATAAATTCAAACATTAAGGTGGGAACTTCAGGGAAGTTTTTCCCATTTGCTATGTTAATTGCCTTTACTTGAACCTCATCCAAGAGCTCCACCCTTGAGACCTACTTATGGAGGAGATGAACTTTAGTAATACAAGTTGGACAACATATATGCATATTTCAAGCACCACTAACATCTGAACATACTCATATATGCATAATGCACATAGGGCATGACATTCACTTGATAAATCTGCACCAAAAAAGCAAAAGAATAGTGTATTCCAATTCCCCATGTCAAGGTCTTCTTGGCCATACCTCAGGTTGTGCAGCAGATACTGTAGAAAGTAAAATGTACTCATCTGATGCAATTTCATCGGAACTAACTAATGAACTTCAAAATTTTGCAAATTTACAAAACCCAATTTTTAGTTTGTATTTTTCCCATTTGGATCACCATAATTTTCATAAAGTGATGGCCTATGTCAGCATTTGTACAAATAGCAAACAGAACCTTCCTTTTAAAAGACTATGGACGAAGAACTCGATCCTTACGAGTTAGTTGTCAAGGATTTCAGAAAGATGTTACCATGTTCAGCTCATAATACACTATTTGTAGTTCCATAGGTCACCATACTGGCCAGTTCCAAGATATCTTATCTGATCCTTATCCTTACAGGTACCAACCAAGGCCAATCTAGTTTCAACTGATTTCCTCGCTTTGTTGCTACATCTGAAATTCAGAGCTCACCACACAGCCTATTTTGGCCAAATCCAATCGATATAACAATTTTAAAAAAGAAGAAATCGACCAATTTTGTGGTAGCAAAAATTTGCCTATAAATTGTTCAAAGTTGATTATATACTTCATTGTTTATACTCGGTTCCAATACATCCTGAAATATTGGATATCAAACACACAAGTCAACTGCATATCACATATGTAATAGGTTGTACCATAATCATAAGCACATCACCACTGCTTATTATAACATCATTGAAGATGCAAAGAATTCTTAAATCAATCTATTGAATTGAAGTTCATACTATGAAGTATACAGAAACATCTCAAATGAGAGGCTAAGACATGAGAGTAAAATGACTTGTGAAGCAACCAAGAAACTGTAGGATGGGATGAACCTTCTCAGGTGGTCATATTTTGGAACTGGAACACATCATACACAATGGCCAGTTAAATTGGATGTACATGCATCAGAGGACGTCACAAAAATATCAAAAATGATGTTTGCGTAGGGCAAAATCTAGCTCGAGTATTATCTACAAACAGGAAACAAGTGGCAGAAGGTTTTTTAAACTGGTCAGACCATACCAGTATGCCTGGACTGACAGAAAGACACTAAATGAACCAACCCATACGAAGCTTAAAACTGTACATGGTCCATATGGCCCCTTTTATTATCCTTAGAATCAGGACCAACAGAAACATCTTAAGACAAAAAAGAATCACTGTGCTCTCTTCAGGGCTGGACTGTTGTGACTGTGCAAGCAGGGTGACATAATGCCATGAAAGGAAAAGAGAAGAGACGAGGAAGAGGAGGAGAGGAGGAGAAAAGGAGGTTCTTTCAGCTATCACCTCCAGATTTATCTCTGGATCAATCTTTGGCTTTAAGCAAAGAAGAAGAGGAGAAAAATGAGAAAAGAAGCAATGGGTCCCCTTTTGGCCTCAAACTTCACTCAATTTGATGACCTTCTGGTCAATGGTATTGACTGATATATAAAACCTTGCTTCAAAGTAATCAAAGTTGCAACACAAACAAAACAAAGGCAGTAAATTTAAATAATGTTTACCAGCATTTGCATGTGGCCATGTCTCCATGTGCCGCACATTTTTTTTTTAATATAAGTATCATGATATCATCATAGTTTCTCATCCCTCCTAACTAATTCCCCATTGTTTATGCCCTTCCACACCTTAAAGAGTCAAACAAAACAAGCATTTTCACCAGGTAGAAAGTCTAAATATTTTAAAATAATCAGAATTAAGGCTCACTTGCAGTTTTTGTATCATACACGAAGAACACACAAGAGAAGTCCCAGCAGAATTTATTTCTTTAAAGTCCAAGAGGAAACATAAGTTAAGGCCAGTTCTCAAGTGAAGCAGCCTTAGAAAAAGACAAGGCCAGATGTTGGTCAGGCCTCAACCAATTTCGACCATTACATAAGTTTTGGTCCAAAATTAGTCGCATTTGATCATTTGGTGAAAAAGATGAATTTTAGCCAAATCATTTAGTGAAAAATAGCTATACAGTTTTGCAAGTTGTCAATTTCAACTCACTTATTGTGCTTGTCCACTGAAAGTGCATATGATTGCCCAAAAGTCTGCAAGTACTTTTGCAGCAAGTAGCTTCCTTGCAAAGGTTTGGTTATCTGCAAGTAAGTCATGTATAGATGTTTACATGCAACAACATCCCTACATACCACAAGTGAAATTGCAACCCTAAATACCACATGTTGCACTTGCAGATTGGACTACAGATTTAAATTGGATTTGGATATCTCCTCTCCCCTCTCACGCATTGTCTCCTTACACATTGTCCCCTCCCCTCATCTACCTTGATTCACACAACCACCACCTCCTCCTTCTTCAAGCATTGGTTGTTGTCTTCTCTACCTTAGTTGCAACTGCAAGTAGCAACTATACGTGAAGCCGGAATAGCATGGCCTGCAACTGTTACTAGCAGCATTTACTTTTACTTACAACTGCTGCTTGCAGGCAATTTCAGTTGAAGCAACCAAATATCCCAAGTAAAAAGATAATGATTTTGCTAGTATATAAAATTGATATCGAGCAATCCTGAATCATATTTCATTTGTGACATACTTAAAGAAAAATATCATTGGTGCTCAATATAACATAATGGAAGCATATAAAAATTCATCATCCATTAGATAAGCTTATAACAATCAAACACATTTGTCTAATTATTTGTTAACATAATAATAGTGAATATATTATTCACAATAACAAATACGATATCTTGTGCGATAACAAAGTGATACATATTAGCTGTTTTGATAAAGTGGAAGATTCACAAGTCATGACTTTACCTGTATACCGGAAAGCATTGTGGCTATGGCAACATCAGCAGCATCCTTTATCGTTTGAAAATTGCACATAGCTACCTAATGTAGCACAGATATTTTATGGAAAACAGAAAAAGGATATCAACAATTAGCTCAAGAAAAGAACCTGAGATAGGTCAATATCAAACACATTAAAATAAAATACAGAATAACCACTAAGTCCAAAGCACAAAATATATTCATGAATAAAGTGCAGCATAGTTAAGTAACTAAGAAGATGACAACAAGGAATTATAGAAGAAATAAAAGGTAGAGAAGCTATTGTTTAACCACACACACGCGCGCACAAACACACCAAGTAATATATGGCCCATTTAATTTTCCTCAGCGTGGTCCATACTAATGACTGTTGTATCACCCAAAATGGTATGGGCAGTACATACTGGTCCAAGCCTGGGCCAATACGCGGACCACCCCCATTTCAAGCGGTCTAGTTAAAATAATAAAAAAATCGAATGAGTGATGGGGTCGTGTCCAACTTGGCGTTAAAAAAGAGCCAAATTAGGGCTCACGAACACGCGCCCTCTTCTCACGTACAATGTCACTGCCTTTGCACCGCTGCTTAAACACTGCCATTGCTTCCCAGGTCACTACTTCTTCTCCTCCTCTTCTATCTTCTTCTTCTTCCTTCTTCTTCCTCCACCGCTTCCTATTCTTCCTTCTTCCTTCCTCCTTCCTCCTTCCTCCTTTGTTCCTCCATTGCCCCTTCCTCTCCCTCACTGAAACACCAGCACATACCAGCTTAACATGTGTCGGTACATCGGTATTAACTAGTATATACCGGTCCAAATAATCACCGAAACAGGTCCGGTACCCGAAACGGCGAACCTTGGTCCATACTAATAAATTTTCTTTCATATACCCAGGCAAGCATCTAGAGTTTGATTTTTTTTTTTACAAGCTTCAGCTTATATTCTATCATGATTCTAAACTATTAGTAAAGCTGACTAAATAACTAACCAGTTCAGTAGCAAGTCAATAAATAATGCATTGGTCAGACCATTGTACACTTCAATGAAATTTCACTAACAAGAACTCATTTACCATTTACCCGTCAAGGAATTATTACTATGTTAGACACATCGGAGCTTTCATATAGTCCTTATTGTTTAAAGACCATATGATATTTTCATAGAGAATAAGAGTACTAGCTCATTTTGTCCAAACTACCTTCAAACTTGTTCAGAGCCGAAACATAAGATTCTTGAAAATATCAAGAAGTTCACAAATCAGAAAAAGCATCATAAAGCGCATACAGTAACCGACATCAGACAATACTTTCAAAGATAGATAAAAGAATAAGGAATACCACTGAATGCTGAGGAAGTCTTTGAAGACGCAATGTAACTTCTGTAATTATACCTAGAGTGCCTTCACTTCCAATCAACAAGCGAGTCAAATCATATCTGACATAGTAAGGGACAAAATTAACAACAAAACTTGTTGGACAACCCTTTTATGTGTAATTTGTATTCGCTAGAGAGAAAGCATGCATAGACAATATTTGACTATGTGCAAGCACATGGCTTCTTAGGGTTGTTATAATCACAACGGAAAAGGAAAAATAAAAGCCTATTTATAATCGATACATGTATTTTAAAGATTTTCAAAATACAAACAGTTCTGGATATCTTGATAATGGATATAAGACCAACACCAATAGGGCCCAGAAATAGCTGGAGCAAACAAAAACATTGGGCATGTCAAAATGTTTGAATCATGGTCTGAAATTCTGGTACCAGTTCTCATACCAATCACAAAGTATGCTGGCATACTGAATCCGTACCGACAAGGGGAAGAGGAGGAGAAGTACCAGACAGGCTGCCATGAGTGGATCTATAGATGAGAGAGAGAGAGAGAGAGAGAGGGAGGATATTAAAAACCCGACGGCACCAAACTGAACCAAGCAAGAAATCCCTGGTCCACGTGCAAGTTCAAGCCCAACCAGTAAATACAACCTGTTATGTATTGGCCCCGGTGAAATTTGAAGCCATACTTTCAACTACAGAAACAAACTCATTACTTGAAAAGACAAGGATGTATGTATTGACCTCCCCAAGACCCATATTGCAGGAAGCCCCATACCCCCCTTGTTGATGTAGGCATAGAAAAACTCCAAGAATTTATAGCCTCTCAAATCCTGATTGTTGCCAGATTAAAGACACAGCATTCAATTGATTTTTTGTATATATTTAATTAGTTAGTCATTGCATGGTTTTGTATCCTACATCATTTAGCTTTAGAAGTTCCTTTGATGACAACAGCTACAGATTTGGCACAAAACAGCATAAATTTCAATCATCCTATTAAACTTAACTTGAGTGTTCCTTGGAAGGAACTCTGAGAGGTCTACAAGTCCTAGTAGTGGAGAGGTACATTAATCTTTGTAAATGACCATATACTATCAACTCAAACATTATAACTCTTGCAATGAGTGCCTTAATTCTCCCTTCAAGTATAGAATTGTGCTTGTCCTAGGTTTGTACCAGGGTCATGGATAGCAAAGCATTATACAAACCATGTCTAAAGGGAATCAAGGCTAGAAGAATCCAACCAAGTAATTATCACTCTTGTTTTCTACATTTTAGCCAAAGGAATCAACAACATACCCAGCAGCACTCTTCCGAGCTCGTGAACCAGTCTTGATGACCTCACCATTTGCTAGAACAACCTGCAACAAAGACAGCAGCTTGGAAAATGCACCATCTTGACCAAAATATAAAAGCAAATAACTACCTGAAGATTGATGACATTGTCTCGCATTGTTCCATACCTAAAAACTGATAATTAATCAACTTTAACTAACAATACAGTCAGCAGACATTTATGCAAATGGCAAAACTTAGCTTAATGTATCAGTAGCAACTGCTGAAAGCACAATTCCATTAACCAAAGTTTAAGAGAAATACCTTACAGCTAAAGAGCCAGAGCAACGAGTAGCACACATGCCTCCTATAGTAGCCCCAGGACCTGTATGCCAAGTGGTTAGATATTAGAAACTAAGCTACAACACCCACAACAAGATTCAGGGAACATCAGAATACTTCTAATCCTTGTTCCATCTATAGGCTTGGCTTTAGGAGCTAAGCTACACTGAAGTTTAAAAATGTTTAACTACAGTGAATCAACCTTCTAAACTGATCATGAGTCTATGGGCAATAGACAGCCAACAATATAATTTAAACAGCTAATAGGCCTTAGAAAAACATTAAATACTATTATGCCAAAAATCATCTCCGGACTGGAACTTAAGGAAAAGGGAATATGAGGTCAAGAAAGACATGTCTGATATAGAAACATTCATTCATAAGTTAAATAAACAAACAAAAGACCATCCGTCTTCCTAACTAACACAAAAATCAATATGCACAAAGCTCCAGATATTCTTGATAAATAAGCAACCATCATAAAAAAAAATCCAATCACATCAGATATTATTTTGAAAATAGTAATGCAACCACCTTAAACAATTCTACAACAAAACTGAATCAGGACATATTACATAATAATTTACAGAAACATTTGAATGACTTGAAACTCAACATTCCAAATGAAACCAATTGTACATCTTCACACCTACAACACTGAGTAAAATTATGGCAGAAAATGAAAAGAATAAGGTTCCTTATGTGAAATCATGTAAATTGCACTATCATGCCTATTGCCTAGTATGATCATGAGTTTTGAGTTTTTTTAAATTTTATTGTCAGGTTATTTTTGCCATCGGGAGGGAACTTCATTTCTGCAATAAAGATTGTAATTACCAATTTTATAGTCTCTTTCGAAGCCTAGGGATATTTTGGATGATTGAATAAGCTCACACTACAATCAAAAGGTGGAACTTCCTTCCTACCTGATAGCCATTGAGACTTTTAAAATCCCTTTTGTCCAAAACACATGGCATCTACACTGAAGATTTCACTCTTTTTGTTGATTACAATGCAAACAAGCAACTAAATTTATCTTCTCTCTGGTCGCCAAAAAACAAAATAAGAAAACTTAAAATTGTTCTTTGGTCATGTTCATGAATTCAATGGATTGGATATAGGCTTTAGTGAGCCACTATACAATATTAAGCATTAGATTCCTGTTCAATGAAAGAGTACAACAGGACACCTCACTAATTCCTAGGTGTCCAGATACAGAGTAGCACAGCATACACAGCACAGAAATGTGAATCAAAAAGATGGAAAACTAGGAAAGAGGAAGGAGAAGGGGAGAAAATATTCCAAGTTTTACTAAACACAATTGAGCCTAGTTCCATATTGGCTAAAGATTGAGATTAACGAGAATTCTGGGCAGTGATATTACATTTAAAGTTGGAAACCAATAGAAACAACACCTTCTAGTCCAGAGGTTTTCATTAAGAAATTGCTGAGTACTTATATCTATTAAATGGAAGCACATACTAATTCCACATCCAGATGCATGAGATATACCAGAAACAAAGTTGTTCACCAAACAAGATCCAAATTAATAGAAACAAAGACAGAGTAGGAAGACGAATATTTAGTAACCTGGGTCAAGTGGGAAGAAAAGGCCGTATGGCTTCAAATACTCATTCAGTTCAATCCATCCAATCCCTGGCTCAACAACTATATCCAAGTCCTCAACATTTAGAGACTTAATTTTCTGTCAAACACAAGATAAAATGGTCGTATGAAAAATAAAATTAAATGGCATTATCTGTAAGAAAGATCATTCCACTTTGAACATAATAAGTAGTGAAGCATATAAAGATGGAAATGAGAAAAGCCTATCAGCTTCAAGAAACCACAAGGTGAAGAAGGCTACCTAACTATGTGAAGAGTGGAAATTATATCAAAAACATAATAAACATGTCATGGAGGTTGTACATCTATAAGTTCTATTACAGACTCTTTCTCTTTAAGTTCTCAGAAAAAATAGCACCCCAGCAGCATTGAATTACTATGCGAGAAATTCTGGCATATTTTAAAATAGTTTCAATCACTTAACAAGGTTTTCAATTCACCCACATTGCTAGGAAGACAAATCAAAAGGAAAAAAGGAAAAAGTGTGGTTAATAAATCAAAGTGCAAACATTGAGTCAACTTCTGTGGAGGCTTTAAAAGACTATCAGGCTTAGCTCCCCTCTAGAACATAATCAATTAAAAAATCTATAAAGTCTAACTATCACAAAAGAGATGAACAAACACAAAACAAACATGAACCAAAAGGAAAAAATTAAAGTCACTAACTAAATCAATTCTTTCAGTGAAAACTGATAAAATCCAAATAAACTCGATCAACCATCCCCGCAGCAGAAACTGAGCCTGGATATATAACTATTAACAAATCTGTACAGAATGCATCTTCCTTTTAGAAGTTCTTTTATTAGAACACAAAAAAATGACATTATTCTCTCCATAAGAACTTATCTGAGAAGAAATATAAAGGCCAGTGATCACACCATTTCCTAAGATGACATCCCTTGGTATCACATTCTCCATAAGTAAACCAACCATCATCATGGTTACCTTATTGAGCGTAGCTATAAGTCTATAACCATCAGACTTGTCCCTATAAATAAGATCAGCTTTGGAAGTCCTTATTCTTGAGCTTTCCAGTATGGAATGGATCAGACTCTGACCCTGCTCAAAGTCCATCAAGCTAAGGCTTCAAAAGTTAGGATCTGCAGTATATATTGTGTCCATGCAATCTGGTCCATAGGCTAAAGGAATACTAACGTCTAACAATACCTATCTTTCCTGACCTAACCATGCTAGTAACAGCAGGGAAGAGAATCCAAAGGAACACAACAACCCATGTTTTTAGCCATAATTTAGGACAGCAGCATGATGGAAGGTACTGTAGCTTATAACTGTATCAGATACTATAACATCTTCGTACGGCAGTTCTGTGAACATTAAATGTAACCAACATATAAGATTATGTAATTGGAACTAATATCAATTAATTTGAGTTAAGAGTACAATATTATGTTATGGCACTGCTGCACTAGAAGCCTATAAATATAGAAGATTGAAAACCTCTTGGGCATCACTTTGACCATTTTTCTCAAATTTTTCAACAATAAAGCCTTTATATTTCTTTACTTCTGCTCTTGAGAATCTACTTATAAGCAACAGTTAACGGTTAGGTACCCGAGCAAGCAAAGACAAAAGAACCAGGAAGCTTCTGCATGATCAGTCCTCCAATGCTCGATGTTGAGTTGACCCTATGCGACATTGGCAATATGATGATCAAAATGCACGAAATGGCATTGATGTAAATAATAATGCAAGCTTGGGGCAAAACTCCATAACCACCCACTTACAAGATGAATAATATTTTATGCCCTCATCCCATCAACCTTCAAGCACCAATGCCACAGCTCCATCACAACACAGTGTTCCAGATCAGCCCGGAGCAATGTCAGCAGCAAGCTAACAATTTCATCAGCTGAATTTTTTTTTTATGAAGCCTCAAAAGTCAAAATTATAGAAGATTGAATTTACTGTCACTTCAGTTACAGGTCCTCAACAACTGAAGGTATAATTTCTATAGGACAGCTGCAGAAGAATGTAACTAATCCCTGACTGTTTGGCTACAAGAAGACATGCTAAAGGATGCATTACTTAAAGATCTAATAACTCCTAAAGTTTTAGTATGATCAGAGGTTGATCAATCATTAGATCAATGACTTAGACTCTGATAAGAAACAAAACGAGTAAAGATTGACAAACAGAAAAAAGTAATTATGTGCAATACCTTATGTCTACTTGAAGACCTGAAGATGGATTCCATAGGAATCAAGCGATGTTTTGATGTTGATGATATACAATTCCAAAACTGTGACAGGATTTGATTTCTTAAATTCAAAAGACATAATAAGCAACAACATCCTTCCTTAGCATGTCGAGAGGAAAAGGAGAACAACAAAGATCAAGGACACGGTCTGGAGATATGTTCCTGATCCACTATCATGGAAACAAGGAAGATTGGAGGGGCAAGGAATAACTCACAAGTGGATCGGACCTAATGTGACCCACCTAGGGTCAACCAAACCAAGACCTTAAAAGTTGGGAAACTAAAAGAGACTGAGTCAAATGATGCACACTTTCAGACCATAAACAATATGGCAGCAATAGCCCTCGTTTCTAGCCTTAATCATGATACAATGGTAGGGAAAGGAGTCAAATCTAATCCTGATCAATTTAGGACAGCAAAAGCCCCTAATTTTGAGTACTAATTCAGGACAGCAAGATAAAAGGAACTATAGTGGATATTGTAGTGTTGCAGACTTAATCGAATACCATTTCTAGTAATCAATCAAAACAGTACGGTACCAATATGCCAGATGGTATACCAACCTATAGTGTCTAGTATAACAAAATAAAAAGATACTAACCAATACCAGCCAATATAATCCTGTTTTGCACTTGGAACTTGAAGCTTCATTCCCAGGAACCATAAGACTATACCAATTACAAGTTGAACTTTTGACACTCTCAAATGCAAGTTGTAAAATTCAAGATAACATTATGCATAATCTATACAGTTTGGGTACAACTAGTCGATTAAAACAATAATTTGATATGGACATTTCCTGTTCCAAAACTTTTCGATTTGTGCCAAATACTTGTGGACACTTAAACATGTGATATTTGTGTAGCATGTGCAAGTAACACAGGAAACAAAAGGTACATGTGCTTTCTACTTCAAAAAGTTCAAATTTTGATTTTGAACACTAAAAATATCATAAATGATGCTTACTTTCATCAGTGACATATCAATGCATACACCTCCATGTGGGGCTAATGTGTGGCCCTCAATTGAAGTAGCTCCTCCATATGGTACTATAGGAACCTGCTTCATTTAAAAACCTCAATAGAAGCTTAACTAGTATACTCTGACACATAAAATGACTTGCCTCAAGTGAAGTTTTCAATCATGAATCAACTTGATTTATTTGGTCGATATTTGAAGTGTGCATTAACATCTTGATAATGGAAGGCACTTATTAGACATGAAATGTAGTCAAGCACCAGGGTCCAAAGGTGAATGATACCTTGTACTTATTACATGCTGCAACAATTTTCTGTACATCATCCTGTGATCTGCATTAAAGAACAACATGATTAACCTTATCTCAACATTCACAAATTGAAAAAGAAGTATAAAACTTTGACACGCATGCATATGCCAGCAATGTTCAATTTTGACAGCAAGAAGCATGCAAAATCTCAGATCAACTGCTTTAACTAACTAACTCAACTTCAATTTTCAATTTCAATCAATAGTGTCTAAACCTGAAAGACCATATGACAATATCTCTTTCTATCTCTAAAAAATGAGATCAAGATGACCTCACACTTTGTTACAAACGATAATATCTGTCTCCTCTGCTTTCTAGCTCTGTGCATTCAGTTTCAGATGTATAATATAAATCTATCCTTCATGAGTCTATCTCTGCTTCAACACAATACTAGGAAAAACACAGAAATATTCTGCACATAGAAAGAAAAAAGAAAAGGAAAGATGCGGCTACCGAAGCATCCGTGGTACAAATGCTACACTCCATATTCCATAGACACAAAAACAACGATAAATAATTTAAATTCTTCTTAATCTCGTCTTAATCAGTTTCTTCACAAGTAAATAACTTTCAATAAGTAGACAATGATGTACTTCAACCTTACAAACGCTACTAATGATTCCTACCCTGGGAAAACGACCACATCAGGAACATTCACACATCTGTGGAAGCTGTTCTGCGGCTTCCCATGAAAACACCGTTCTTCATAGTCCACTGTCAGGTTATCCTGTGCATCAATCACCACCGCAAAGTAAATCCATAACCTCCAAAATCCAAACACTCGCAAAGATATATTACTTGTAGAAAATCTTTTAGCTCTTGGATGAACTCCTTGGGCGCCTCCCGACGAGCACCCTTCACCACTAATTCGGTGCTATCCTTCCCTCCAACCCTGCATCCATGCAAACACAAAGGTCGATCCACTCCAAGTTATCGAAAGGAGAGGGAAAGAAAGAAAGAAGGCACGAGAGGGGAATGGAGGCGGAATACCGGAGATCGATGCCTGGGTCGCAGAGGGAGGGGACGGCAACGGGATGGAGATCGAAAGCGAGGGCAGCGCCGGCGGCGACGGCGAATGGTACGAAACCGCGCGACCAGGCGAGGAGGCGGTCCCCGGAGGCACCCGATCGCGGGGGGTGGGTGGGACCGGGAGGGGGACAGGCGCGGAAAGGTCGGCGGAGGTGGGGTTTGGAAGCGAAGCGAGAGAAGAAGGCAGAGAGGAACGCCATGAGTGCGAAGGTCCAAAGCTTGGCAGTCTTTGGATTCTTTGAATACTGTTTTAGTGTATATATATATATATATATATATATATAACTGAGTTTGACTTTGATCAACTATATCATGGTCTGTCGTATGTGTACCGCCCGGTACGAGCGGTATATACCGGTTCGATAGGTTATCGATACACGGATCGCCCGTTATCGAGCGGTACATATCGGTAGTGCACTGTAGTACTGTTGCAGTACACTGTAGCATTATAAACCGTATACCACAGCACTGTAATAATGCACCGTAGTATTGTAGTAGTGCACTGTAGCACTATAGTGCTGCTATAGTGCTCGGTATACGTTCGATACACCTAGGTGTACCACTCGGTATATCCATACCGTATCGTATCGAGCTCAGATCGAAACTTCAATAAGGTACGGTATTACGGATCTTACCTTGAATATTAAATTTGATGTAATTGAATCCTAGATTACCTTCATCCACTCCGTCGCCGCAGCCTCCTCCCGCTGCACCTCTCTCTCTCTCTCTCTCTTATATTCAATTTGATGTAATTGATTCCTAGATTACCTCTTCATCCACTCCGTCGCCGCATCCTCCTCCCACTGCACCTCTCTCTCTCTCTCGATTGATAATTGGCTTTCTCCTCCTCACCATCCCCTTTGGGTTCTCCCTCCTCCCTCTCCTCATCCTCCTCCCACTTTACCTCCACCTTCGCCTGCTCCTCTCACTCCACCTCCACCATCATTTCCTCTCACTCAGTTGCCTCCTCCCCCTTCTTTCCCTCTCTTCCTCCACCTCCATCTACTCCCCCTCTCCCTCAACCATGTCCCTCACCCCATACTCCTTTTTTTTTTACTCTCTACTGCTCCTTCCCTCCCCTCCATTTCTCCTCCACTCATTAACTATTACACTCGTTCACAAATCATATTAAAAATATATTAATTTTTATATAAATTAAAAATTAATATACTATAAATTAGAAAATTTTAAATTGATTTAATAAAAATTAAATTACAGTCAGACCTGTTAGTGCAAATAGTTTTATGCCGTGGCCTCGGGGTCATCGCGGCTGGGTTCGGGCTCCGAATGACGAGGATCTCGTGACGGGGGTTCCTCGGGACTGTGGAGGGGGGTCGTCGTTTCCTCCGGAAAGGGGCTCCTCCCCAACGCGTCCAGCGAGAGGCGCCTCTTCTTTGTCCCTGCACACAGGTCGGGTCGGAAGCTTGGCCCGACCCCTCCGACGATCAAGTTAGCGGGTGGAGTGAAGTGGCTTTTTCTAGGGTGTATCTTGTGAGTCCCCCCTTCGTATAGAGCTCTGGGGTATTTGTAGGTGAGTTTTGATGTTACCTGATGCGCCGGTCTGCCAGGGCAGGACCGTACCTCCGATGGCGTCTGACATCGCCATTGGTGTTGCGTGAAGGACCGAACCGCCGCAGGGTATGGGCGAA
>LVTN01000371.1:163658-201700 GCA_001649415.1 Musa itinerans
GATGGTCTGAACCACGCCCGCTAGAGCTCGGACTTAGTGAGCGAGGTCGTGAAAGGCCCCGGGCGACACAGGCGACGGGCCAGCGGGGGCGCCGTCGGGTGGCGACAAACCCGTGTCGTTGAATAACCGCCAATAGCGCTCCGAGGTTGTGGCGGGGCGCTCGTCTCGGGTCTCACCGCGCGGGGGGTGTCCCTCCGGGGTACTGATCGGGTGCAGCCCGGTGGTCACCGGTTCGCTAGAGTGGGTTTGCTGATCGCTCGACATTCGGCCCTCCTTCTAGCGCCAATCTGTTAGTGCAAACAGTTTTATGCCGTGGCCTCGGGGCCGTCGCGGCTGGGTTCGGGCTCCGAATGACGAGGATCTCGTGACGGGGGTTCCTCGGGACTGTGGAGGGGGGTCGTCGTTTCCTCCGGAAAGGGGCTCCTCCCCAACGCGTCCAGCGAGAGGCGCCTCTTCTTTGTCCCTGCACACAGGTCGGGTCGGAAGCTCAGCCCGACCCCTCCGACGATCAAGTTAGCGGGTGGAGTGAAGTGGCTTTTTCTAGGGTGTATCTTGTGAGTCCCCCCTTCGTATAGAGCTCTGGGGTATTTGTAGGTGAGTTTTGATGTTACCTGATGCGCCGGTCTGCTAGGGCAGGACCGTACCTCCGATGGCGTCTGACATCGCCATTAGTGTTGCGTGGAGGACCGAACCGCCGCAGGGTATGGGCGAAGCTTCGGTCGACGTCTTCCCCTGCCTCGGTCGGTCGTGCGGGGTCAGGTGGTGAGGTCGTCCGGGGACGGTTTGACGTTGGCGCCCATCAAATCGGCGTTAATGCCCACTCCCTTGGGTGGCGTGCTGTGGCTGACGTCATGGCGCACCACCTTGCCATTTTTGTCCTTATCAAGACCATATAAAGACTAATACCCAATTTAAAATTTTTAATCATCCAAAATTTATAAAAAACAATGTGATAGTAATTATATATAAGTTTATATTAGTTTATTAGAAATTAACTCGTTGAGTTATACTCGATTACATATTCAATCTAAAAATATCCTATTTAAAAATTAATCCTAAACTTATAAAAAATTTAAAAATGATGATATTGTTCATAATAAAATTAATTTAATTACAAAAGATTATATATTCAAAATAAAAATATTTTATTTTAAAAATTAATCATCCTAAATTTATATAAAAATAGAAAAATGATATTAAACATATTAGTATCTTATCCTAGAAATTCCGAAGAAGTTAGGATTATTTGACAAAAAATCAAGGGGTTACATTTGAGTTACACTCGATTATAGATTCAACTAAAAACTATCATATTTCAAAAATTAATCACCCTAAATTAATAAAAACAAAAAATAATACTAAATGTATTATCATCTCACTTTAATAGTTCTAGAGAAGTTTAGATAAATTTGATGAAAATTCAACGAGTTACACTCAATTCCTGATTTAACCTAAAAATACTCTATTTGAAAATTTATTCACCCTAAAATCTTAAAAAATAAAAAAATAATATTAAATATCTTAGAATCATATGCTTGTAGTGTTGAAGAAGTTTGAATCAGTTTGATGAAGATTCATAGATTTAATAAAGTTCAACTTGATTCATTGCTACTAGACCCGACCTGATCTAAATAAACCTAACCTGAATTATGAAGCTCAAATCAAACTAGACCTACTCACGGATCTATGGCTTGAAATAACCTGATTCAAGAATATTATCGAGATTTTAAGGAAAAAACACCCCTTGCACTCTTGGTAAAAACTAATTATGGAAGTAGTCATCTTGTAAAAGTTTAAGCGTTTTTTTTAAGTACATTATCCTCTCTCTCTCTCTCTCTCTCTCTCTCTCTCTCTATATATATATATATATATATATATACCTAAAAAATGTTTAATACATATCCTTTCAAAAACTTATCAATAGTTTTTTCATATGATTAAGTGATCAAATGAGTTCCAAACTCAAACTCTTACATCAAAATTTTACCAATTAAATTGATTGATATCTTTAATAAAATTTAAAATGATGTTTTGAACCCAAGTAAGTAGCTTAGGTATATCATCACTATATTAATCTTTATAGGATAAAGTTTAGTACTCACAATATGAGTCAAGTTAGATATATTTTGTAACGGTAATATTTATAGGAGAAGGTTCTTAACCCTTGATATAAGTTAAGTGAGTTGATGTAGATGAATGCACAACAACTAAAAATATTTATATAGTCGAACTTAAATTATATTATGGTTGATTGTACATTGGGACACAAATTCATTTAATATAGATTAATCATGTGATTTTAGGATCTTCATACTAAAATCATTGAATTTGTCAAAGAGTTCGATCTCAAATTCAAAACAAAATGATACAATGACAATAAGATTGAAGTGAACACAAAATCTTTAGATAAAAAGATGGGCAAGCACGAGGATAATGATGATAAGGATGAAATGGAGGGTAAGAAACATAAAAAGAAGAGAGGGCAGAAAATAGTGACGGAGAAGTTGGGCAAATGAGATAAGAAAAAGATAAGGAGGAAAGGATAAAGAGGAGCTAAATTAAAAAAAGATGGGAAGACAGTAGAAAAGGATAAACCAACAATGAAGAAGAAGGTTGAAAATTGTGATCAATAGGACAAGTGGAAGGATGATGAGTTGAAGAAAGATGATATTGAGGAAGTCCCACAAAAAGATATGAAGGATGGTCATAAATCTTGTGAACATAAATATACACATGGAGACTCAAAGAAATGGAGAGATGAAACATGATATTGAGGAAGTCCCACAAAAAGAAATGAAGGATGGTAAATCTTGTGAACATAAATATACACAAGAGATTGAATGCTAATTGTCCTGACAAGTTGTGACTAATCTCTTCAAATGTGATGAGATATGGAAATTATAACCCTTGAGATGGAAGGACTGCAAACAAGGGTTGGTCACATTGCCATGTTACATGTCAAATCACATGAATACATCAAAGCAACACTACACAGCAAATAACAATACATATGCTCAACAGGTGAACTCAAAAAAAGAGGATGTCACACAGAAATTTAAGCACAGCTTCCGAAAACATAAAGCTTAATCTGCTTCCACTTTAACAATCTCATAATTCCACAGGAATCAACACGAATGATCAGAGCATACACACAACTCAGATGATTTTAGGTCTGTGAAAGTGCAATAGATGAAACAAATCATGTCATCCCATGAATCTCATCAATTGCAACCAAAATTTAATTGACATCAGTTCAAGGCCACTCAAAGAGCTGTCAGATGCTGATACCATCAAAAAGCCGCTTGGGAATCACAATAAGTAAGTAGATACCCATGCCATTGAGAGGCTGAGAAATAGAGACACCACCCAGTAAGCCTCCTTTCTAACATCAGCAGCAGCAGCAGCAGCAGCAGCAGCAGCAGAAGCAGGAGATGATGATGATAACCTATAAACCATGAAACAAAAAAAGTCAAATGAGAAATTTATCTACGAAAATTTGTGTTCCATTACTTGAAACCAATCAATAAAAGTGTGATACTTGTGGGATCTCGAGACAGATAATAAGCGATGACTAGGCACTTATAATGGAATCTAATTCTACCTTGCCGTTGTTGGTCCAGTTGTTAAACCAAAGCCAAATGGAAACAATGGATCATAGTGCATGTCCCCGACATTCATGGGGAGTTGATCCACAGACTTGAACCAGGTACGTGAAAGCTTCCCAGTGAATCCATAATCTCCAAAGAGAACATCAGTGACCCCTTGGCCTTCAGATCCAGGAAGCCAAGCAGCAACAAGCGCATCCATCAAGTGAACGTAGGGCTCAATCACGACAGGCCTGCCAGAGATGATAATGACAACACATTTGATGGCACCACAGACAGTCCGAATGGTGCTTGGGCCAGGGTCTGGAAGAGTGAGGTTGAGGTTGTCTCCAGCGGTTTCAGTATATGGGGGTTCTCCAACCACAACAATGGCATAAGAGAAGCCATTGTCTTTGACAAATTTTTCATCAGGGTTCTCGGAGTAGACAACTTCAGTTGAATGGTCAACTGTGGTTTTAATGGCACCAAGTATTGTCGTTCCTACATGGAAGATACTGTTCATTTCATAAACAATATTAAACAGTATCTTGCAAGTCTTGCACAAATACATCAAACATTTTTTTCTGGTGAAGTATTCTCCTAATACCTTTAGGCCACTAAAATGCATATCAGTGATTAATGCATGTCTCATCTTAAGAAAATGTTGCATTGCCAAAATAGTAGGTCTACGACAATGAGAAGTACACATTTGATGGTTATAATAACATGATAATGTTGCAAAAGTATATGAAGATAATATGAACAAAACAGAAACTCAAAAATGTATGTTAAATTGAAGAATTCCAATATGTATGTTGGCAATTTATAACACTTCAAGCACATACGAAATATTGACATCACTTGGAGCATAAAATATAGAGCAGCTCAAAGTCCTTAAGAAAATATCAAACTAAATGAGATCATACATCAGCTATAATAGATTATTTCAAGGGAAATATCATGATAAGTATATAATTGTTGGAGAGCGAGTGAAGAATTCGAAACCAAATAAGAAACCAGAGATCAACAATCAAAATAACACACCAAAACCAAAAAGTAAAGCAAGATTAATGTGTTTCAACACTCTTTACCTATATTTATGGAAAAATCCAAATTCTTCAGCAGATCAATTACAAGCACCCTTGTTAATCCAAACTCTAGCGCAAACCCACTTGTGTATCATCTCACATAAACCCTGAAAATTTTCTCATACTTTTTAGTCATCCTCTGTAAATCCTAAAGAGAAACCGAGAAACATCTAAAATAGTTTCTCACATATTGCTTCCTACCAAAACTTAGAGATACACAAGGTATTTATAAAATAATCAAACTCTTGTTTCCAATATTTTCTTCCTTCATGATTAGTCCTTCCCATACTAGAATTTCTTATTCTCCATGGACTCTTGGCTGCAAGAATGCAAAGATACTTGCCGACCCCAATAATCTTGTCTAATTTGTGCTTCCTAAAGGGAAAGAAGATATTAAAACCAAAAAGAGAAACCAATAGCAAAACAAAGGATCTTTTAGTTTCGATGTCTTCTCTCTCCCCAACAAAAGGCTATCATAGCCCAAAAATCAGATAATAAAAAATTTAACAAGGATGAGTGACGAATATTGAAAAAATGTAAAACAAAGTATATTCTCTTTAGAAAGCACAAAAATTGTTGGGGTTGTCAAATATTTTTAGGATTCTGAAGCCAATGTCCTAGGAGGATAAGGAATTTTAATATGGAAATGATTACTTATCAAGGAAGAAAACGAAATTAGAGTTTGGTTATTCAATAAATACTTCATGTATCTTTAGGTTTTTGTGAGGATAAGATGTGAGAAAATACTTTGGGTATTTGATTTCTCTCTAGGGATCTAGAGAGGGTGAGAGACTAGATGTGAGAGAAATACTTCCCAACCCCAACAAAAATTAAGCAAAGCATCAAAATTTGGCAGCCCTATTGAAGCTTAAAGCTTTTCAGTGGGTCTGGCACCATGATGAGAAAAAAGCAGTTTATATAACTTGTTGGGTAAATGCCACCACGACCATTGTAACCTATTTAATATGCTTCACTATGAGACAAACATCAAATGTCTAAGAGATGCATATTTTTAAATGACAAGAACCACCCACTATTTGGTTTTGATTCACAAATTGGTCATTCTGAAAACTTGAGAATGGGACCCATGAGTTTTTGTGATACCATTCCAGACTAATCTGATTTTAAAGTTCTCTTATATCGGGGAGCTCAATTACAAAGGATGTAAGAAAAGCAAAGTCATAGATAGCTATGATAAGCACAATTTTGGAACTCATAGGAACTTATATAAGAGGGAAGGTTTTATAGTTTGTGTGTTAACTGTTAGGTTCCTCTTCTTTATCATTCTGTACCCAGTAGCATATCATAGTGTGCTCATGACTCCTGTGGGAGTTTCTATTCTGCATATACAGCAAGCTAGTATACATGGAAGGCGAAAAAAAAATAACTTATCAAGAATACACACCAACTGTGATATTTCCACTAGCTCCTTGCCATTCAATTGTCCATCCACCACACTGATAACCTAAATTGTCAGCGTGGCTTCCAGCAACAAGGATCTTTGCAGCCTTTTTAGGAAGAGGCAGGAATGAATCATTTCTAGACTTTACATTTTTTAGTAGCACAAGAGATTTTCTAACAGCTTCCCTTGCCAACTCCCTGTGCTCCTGATATTAGATTCCAAGCAATATATGAGCACTTCTGAAAACCTAGAAAATTCTTAAAATAAAGGAAAATACACAAGAAACCAAAAATATGGATAAAGCAGATAACCTTCTTTCCTAGCTGATCAACTAAGCTAAGGTCAGCCAAGGGGTTCTCAAAGAGACCCATGGTGAACTTCACCCTCAGAATTCTTCTTACAGCATCATCAATTCTACTCATGGGGATGACATGCTTGTTAACCAGGGAGGTCAGGGCATTAATATATTCACTGTAGTCGTATGGAACCATCACCTGCCCAATATAAGAATGATTAATACAAGAATAAGAGGAAAATGTCAAAATAAGATGGCTTGAAGTCTCCACACACAACAATTTCATTATTAAGGTTTTGATTTTCAAAGATGAAAAAAAAGAATGGTTGCTCAATAGCATAGAAGATACTAACCATGTCAATACCAGCATTAATTCCAGCTTGGACAGAGTAAGTGTAATTCGCACCTGGAGGGCTGGTTATCCTATCAATACCCTGCCAATCTGTGATGACAAACCCCTGAAAGTTGTATAGATATGTTTTTAAAAAAATGCAAATTTTACCATAAACAAAAGCAATTTACACTTCTTTGAAAAACATTGATAAGTTTGTTAACAAAAGCCTGATAAATTGTTAACTGGAACACACCCTAAAGTGAAGAGTGTTTTTGAGGTAGCCAGTGACTAGATCATGGTTTGCATGCATTTTCACTCCATTCCAGCTTGAATATGAAACCATAACAGTTGCAACACCTTTCATGATCGAGTTGTAGTACGCAGGCATATGGATGCTAAGCAGTGCATCACGGTTGACAATGGTGTTATTCTCATTAATGCCATTGTGTGTCCCACCATCACCAACAAAATGTTTTGCACAGGCTGCGACCTTCACCCTAATCAATCAGCAATTATCATGATGGCTCTCAAAATCAAAATCATTGAATCATTTCAACAGTGTTACATGAAATAGCAAGCAGCTTAGTTGAACGTATGAAATTCCAAAACGATAGTGGCAGAAAAGGAATATGGCAAAGCATTTGGAGAAACAACCTTGAGGGCCTACGTAACCCTTTTATCTACTGTATAATTCTAGCAAATATGCATAATATGTTTAGCTGGATATGTGTGTGTCTCAATTACATCCTAAGTAGTAAACAATAAAGAACAAAATACAAAACTTTCAATAAACAGATAAAAAATCGATCAATATTATTTTAAAAAATTGATATTCTTTAAGAAAGCAATGACGGTGTACTTTTAGTTTTTTATAAAGAACATGTTTTCTGTTTTTCTAGAATTCTAATAGGATTTGCATGATTAACCGAGTTTGTTGTCAAAGATGGTAAAACACATTGCACTAGAAGTCATTTCAGAGTACAAAAAGGATTCCAGCAGAAGAATAATCAATTGAATGATGTTAGAGTTGAATTACTAGTTAAGAGATCCTCACTTTACAGATACCATGACTTCATAAAAATTTCTTGCATATACTATGATTCTAGTTCAGAGATACTTTGTAAATGTAAGGGGCTTCTTACTTTCCAGAAATGTAAGGAACACCCTTGTGGTAGTTAGCAGGTACATCTCCTTGCAATCCAGGGATTATTTCTGTCATTTCCTGGACAATATTGTGGTCTTCACTATAGCTTTCATAGCACCGTCCCCACCTTGGATCTCTGCAGACCTACACAAACTCAAAGAGAAGCAAATTCAAATATGAAAAGGCTTGTAACTTTGCTTTAATTTTATCATGGTACAGATAGCAAAATGTAAGACAAGATAAAATGTGTACATTGACTTACTGCTATACATGGAGCAAAGACATATGGGATCCCTGTTGCCCTTACTTCAAGGGCAGTTGCTTCACCAATCCTCTTAACAAGTGTCGGATCCCTGGTAAATAGATTAGTCGACACTGGGACCAGTCAGAAAAAAAAGTAAGGAAGGAAGAAGAGGCTGAGGTTTCCAACAACATGCTTTTCATTTTTTTCTTGGTTATATTATGCCATAATTGTAACTAAAATATGGTGTAGTAGTGTGAGCATTCTTTGCGTTTAGGCTGCCAGGGAATGTCATAATTAAAAAAATCTATATTAAAGGAAAATAATAGTGAGATTTATTTAATCATCTTAGACAGGATGAATTCTAGAAGTCACAAAATTTTCAGATTCTCAAAAAAGCTGGTCAGCCTTCCAATCTATCTCTGCCCTATTATTTTGTTTGGCTTCCACTAATCAATCAACAAGAGATATCAATGAAAATTGATGAAATTATACATCAGAATGAGTTTATCAAGGAGAAAAATAATAAGTTTTACCTAGGAAATCAACATGACAGAAGCAGCAAAATGAGTTTACACTTGCCTGGTAGCTCCAAGGCCAATGTTATGAGGGAATATTGTTGCTTTATAGACATTATTATGTCCATGAACAGCATCAATCCCATAAATCATTGGAATCCCCAGCCTGGTCGAGAGAGACCCTTTTTGGAGTTCATTTACCATGTTTACCCAGTCTGAAGCACTTGCTTGAGGACCAGGCACACTCCCCCCGCCACTCAACAAACTACCTGGCTCACATAATCAATTCAGTAGATTTCCAAATATATGATCAGAAAGATTTTAGAAAAAAAGCTAATGAATGAAAATGCAGATACTTTACCTATGAAGTAGTCTTTCATGACTTGAGCAGAAGCCACCTTACGCTCAATCTGTGTCATCTGGCCAATCTTTTCAGCAAGGGTCATTCGATCCATCAAATCCTTGATTCGGACATTGATCGACTGTTTAGGGTCCTTGTACTTCATATACTCTGCTTCTCCAACTGATGTCCAACATGCTAAGAACAGAAGATGCAGCCAAAATGTTTGACGTCTTGCCATCTTCTCCAAATCTTTGATCTTTGCTAACTCCTTCCCTCAGACCTGAGTTCATAAATATTGCATCCACTGATCCAACATTGCAAATAAAAAACTACAAATTGGCAAACTACGCCACATAAAAAGAAGAGGCTTATGAATCATCAGCACGTAAATTAAGTAATTAATCAACAAGCACCAGCAATTCAACACGTTAATGAAAGAACTATAAAGGAAGCCTGATCAGAGGCTAGAAGCGAAGGCCAATGAACAAAGCATGAGAGAAGCTTTGACCACTTCAAAGGGAGAGAGCGGTTAGAGTTCGACGGTTATTCGTACAAATTCTCAGAGCAATTCCCAAATCAACACTCCAAAACAAGTAATGAGAGAGCGAAGGGGAATTGCATACTACAAGGACTTGAAGAACATATAAAAACGACATAATTACAACATAGCAATAATTGCTATATAGAAAAAGAAAAAGACGAATTAAAGTAAAAGATTAAAACACAAATGGCACATTTCCTTACAAAACAGCTTGTACATAAAAAGGGGGGAAAATGACGGTTTGTTTAGAATACAAGAAAAAAAGCACGAAGAAGAAACACGAAATAGCAGGTTTTTCCATCTTACTGCAAGCAAAAAGTTCAGTGAAAAAGAAAAAGACATCTTTTTTTCCACAATCGCAAGAGACAATTGAAGAAAACTAAAGTAGCAAAGCTCCACTCTTTTTCTTTTCCGTTCCCTTCCTTGTTCGGGGACCTTTAGCATCAACCGAGCAATCACAAAGCACAAAAAAGAGTCAGTGACTGAGCACCACAGAGCATAATACTGCAAAGAGACTAATCAAACAAGGAAAAGAAGCACCAACATTGCTGGGATCCAACGCTACGAAGCTTCAGAAAAACCACTGGAGATCGACATAAGCAAAGAAGAATAAGGAGACAAACCTAAGCACACTATCACAGGAGACCAAAGACCAAACCTTGACCAATCCGTACCTCGAGATGTCGGGCTCCGCGAGAGAGAGAGAGACAGAGATCCACAACCAGAGAGTAGGATAGGGGGAGTGATGCACTAATAGAACAATGGCAAAGGTCGAACTGTAAATAACATAAATTAATCTTTATTATTATTATTATTATTTAAAAAATAAACTTGGAAATTATGCTTCTTATGTGAGAAATATTTCTCACACCAAAAACACTCAACCCAAATCACGACCCAGTTGGGCAACCGTTCATCTAGTCAGTCTTTTGCCACATTTCGTGATGATTAAGGTACTTTTTCGGGCTTGGATGTTCGTGTGCAAAGCACGGTTCTTCCCGTATTAGACAAGATGGATACTCACAAAATTACATAGATATCCCTCTTAAGTCAGTCATTTTCACATTTACCCTTTAAATCATATATATATACATATATATATACATACATAAATATATTTTCTTCTTCCCACACTAGGAGAAGAAACGACGCGACGTCGCCCCTTTTTGTATTTTTAACTTTTATTTTATTTGTATATATATATACATATACATATATATACATATATATATATACCTATGTACTTAGATTTATATATATACATATATATACATATATATATACATATAAATATATATATATAAACTAGCATGTCTTATTGTTTGTTCTAAACTAATATTTAATTTAATTAGATACATTTTTATCATTATGTAAGTATATATTTAACACTAGTAATTTTCTCTTCTTTTTTTTTCTCTACTACTATAACAAGAAAAATAAGGATGAAAGCTATATCATGAGTAGATGTGACCATAGTCATTTTCACTTAATGTAATCATAATTACTGAAGATAATAATAATAATACTACAATAACATTTTAATAAATGTTTGGTGCAACATTATTTTCTCAATTGTGATCTTCTAGTCCATGTTCTTGCATATGTTAATGTACTATTAGAGTACAACCATCACCCACAAAAATATATTGAGCCACATGCTGGGGTTGAAGAAGGATCATGGTGGGCACCATCCTCTGTTGGATTGAAGGACAATTGCCTTGTGAACATTTTAATAGGGTTGACAACAAATTGACATGAGGTCAAGAACATGTGGAACATGATTCCATTGTCCCACATAGTACCTATTCTTAGATAAATTTTGTACTTTGCTTCAGAGTGTTTTGGATTTATAATTGACTAGATGTCCTAGAAATAATTGGAAATCTTGCGTGCAAAGTCATCATGCACTAAATTTAGATCAGTTGGACCCATAACTATTGGTATAGTAAATAGTTAGAAGAAATAATAAAAGCATAACAATTGATATTGATTTTGAATGAGCAAGTAGAGGTAAATTGTAGATATCAAAGAAATTAGCTTCCATATTCGATAGTCGAAATAATTAGCTTCCATATTCGATAGTCGATTAGACTTATAGATATCAAAGAAAAATACTAAGAAAATTTCAATTGGTATCAATATTTATAATTTAATATTAATTATTGATAAAAAAGATAAATATTGATTGATACATAGATAAAATAATTTTATTGATATGAGCATATGAGTTCAAGAGGAATTATCCACTCTAGAAGTAAAAGATATCATCTTATCAGTAAAAGATGATTCTAAGAGTAAAGTTAACTTTTGATTTTAATAAAATCTTACTTTTCCTACTATTTAATTGATGTAAATAAGTCATCCTTTTATCCTTATCTGCGAGCAACTCCGTAAATTATCTACTCTAAGATAAACCTTATATTATTATTTTTAGGATGTATATCTTTGATGTTTAGAAGAGTTCTATTGAATATGTCTTAAGATATGAATATTTTTTATCCTTGAGCTAAAGTGATATATTGAATAAGATATAATAATTTTTTTATTCTATTGAAGCGGTATTCAATATACAAATATTTATTATCCTCAAGCAAAATTCATCCCATCAAACTTCTTTTTCTTTTCCAAAGATAATAAAAGGAAATTATATTTAGAATATTATTAGAAAAAGAAAATCCAAGTACTCTTCTCCCTAAGTAATTTTGGAAAACAACATATAACCCCACTTTGATGGTCCATTTTTGGCCAGTTAGCTGGACAACTTTTATTTTAGTTTTTCTTTTAAACTTTAATTTCAATATAAATTGAACAACATGATATATATAATATATACACATATGGTGACAGATGCAAAGTTTAATGTACATAGTCTTATATCTATAAATAAACATATACATATATATATATATTGCCTATAAGATAGACTTTGGAATTACTTAATTGAGAGGCTTTCGTGAAATTTAGATAATTGAAAAGAAATTTGCTTTGGCATGCTCTTTGCAGTTTCAATTGATGGCTATTTTGTTGAAAGACAAAGGATAAATATTTTCAACTTTTATGTTGATGTTGTTGATTAGAAAATTTCAAAGAACCTTTGTAATTAGGAAGCATATGAAAAGGAGCGATTTACTTTTGAATATATTTTTTGGTCTGATTTAACGCAACACCTAAGTAGAGAATCTATATATAAGAATCAGTCTAGAGTAGAAATTAAACATTAAAGTCTATTCTACCACATATTGTCATGTATTATGAAATATCTAACTTCACAAAATCAAAATTTTCGAAATTCAAGAAAGCTAAAAATAAATGAAATCTGACAAAAATTTTCATCTATAATATGAAAAGTTCAAAGTTCTAAGCATTTCAGTAGGTATTGTCTCTTATTAGTCATGAAAGAAGGATCTATTGAATGAACAAATATGGTACTCTAACCTGATAATATTTAAAGAAAACAAAGTATATATATATATATATATATATATATATATATCAAATTCTGGGGCTCTCAAACATATATATATACATAGTCCTAAATTTTGAGAACTTTTGAGGAGGCTCTCAAACATAAATCAAATTCAGTTAACTTTTAAGTGACTAGGATTTACATGTTTAAATCATTGATTTAAATGTTATTGAGCTAGTTGTGTAGCATGCAAAAGTGTGTACTAAACATGATTACTTATTCTTCTTTGATGTGTCTAATGATTGGTTAAGATCTGTTAAAAGCTAGTTAATAAAATATTAGGTAATCATTTGTTACACCAACATGTAAGTTAAGTGTGTACCCAAATGCACATTTCAGAATCAACTTGAAACAATTCAATTAGAGAGAGTGTTCTAATTGATGATTGCTGAAGCATTCATATCTTAAAGGTTTTAGTGCTTTGAACTCCTTTTGCAATATAGGCTTCATATTAATGGATGCAGCACATGAGTTATCAGTAAAAGAATGCCAAATAAATCAACATATTTCTACTGCTGTCACTGTTTGCCTCATCTTAAGGAGAAGAAGTCCTGTCCCATTCAATGTCCATGTTAGTTCAATGGCAGCTTCTTCTGCACATATATAGGAGTCTTCTTTTTCTTATGGCTCTGCTTGTTCTTGTTCTACATAAGGAAATTGAGAGAATTCCCTAAGAAATCCTTCATTTTGAGCTTTTTGATCTACACAGTATTTTTTTTTATAGAAAAATGAAAATATCAATAAAAATTATTGAGGGCACATTCCCTCCTCTTTTTTCCTTCAATTGAACATGTTCAATCAACCTATCAATTCACAGATTGATTCAATCCATTAACACAAATCAGTTTAATTAAAATATTAATTTAAAAATGGATAATATTTAAATGAATAAAATTTAAGAAATTTAAGCAAAATTAATGTAAGAATAAAATATTAAGAAATTGCAAAACACATAATTATCAAGATTTTGAGAAACACATAGTAAAATAATATTAATTCTATATTTTTTTAAGAAAATGATAAGATTACTAAATAAATAAAGATAATATAATTATAATGAAATGTCAAATAATAAATTAGTAGTAAATGAAAATGATAATAACTTAAGCGACAATAACATATGTCTTACATCATTTTTAACATTCTATTTTATTAGCTTATTTCATAATTTGATTATTTTTTAAAAAATATTTAATTATATTATTATGTCATAATTTTATTTAAAATAATAATATTATTATTTTATATAGCTTATGATAATATTAATAGTAATAATATTGATATCGATATCAATAATAATAATAATGAAATGTACTAACTAGTTTAGTTGGTAAGTTGACCAAGAATCATAACTTTTAATGCAACAAAATGAAAGAATAATTACTTTTTAAAAAAAAAATAATAAAAATTATATTACTTGAGAATAAAAAACTATTGCTAACCTCTTCGGATCACAAGACATCATTACATGTTTTAATAGCCTCATGATCTCCTTCAGCAAATGTTGAGTACAGGGGTTTTACAACCTGCAGTGCCACCTTTTAATTATGAATACACTTTTAATTAGTTTTTGAAAATATTTTAATATTTTATGAACATATTATTCAACACTATCTCTTAAACTATTAACTATATCAACCTCACTTTCTTTTTTTATGAAAAAGATAATTGCATATATCATTCTCACTTTATCCTTTTTGTCTTCTCTCGTCAATATTTTCTTTTTTTTCTTCTCTCTTATTCTTTTTTTTCGAGTTTTATTTATATCTCTTTATCACTATTCTCTCTCCTTTTTTTTTTCTATCAATCATTTTTTTTCCCTATCATTACAATTCATCATTAACATATTTTTCTTGTCAACTCATTAAAGTTAAGCATTTTATATTTTAATTATCAAATATTATAAATTATTTTTATATAACCAAACACACTTTCAAATATATATATATATATATATAATTATATATATTTTAACTATAAAAATAAGTTTATCTCTTTTTATATATAATATAGAAATATAAATATTTTGGTCATCAATTCCTTGGTTTCCAGCAGCGGCAGTTGCACTGATGCGATCAAAGCAGTCTCTAAGATATGGGAGGCTCTTCTTGCATGCAGTAGAACCAAAGGCAAATAATTGTATTCCAGATCTGCATGGAGATCACACAACAAAATAAAAGTCTCTCTCTCTCTCTCTCTCTCTCTCTCTCTCTCTCTCTCTCTCTCTCAGAGGAAGCATAGATTTTGCATTGGAAGGTAATGTTTTTAACTGTGAAACCACTGCAGAGGTTGCAGTACTCGATCCCGAAACAAGAAGGTCAGAGAAGAGAGCATCAAACACACAGTACTTGGTTGGCCAGTTATCATGCAGGAACCTGAAGCAGCAAAAGCTGTCTTCTACCCTGCGTTCATCATGCCTGATTCTCCTTGAAAGCATCTGCCTGGGATGCATAAAGTGTTTGAGCATCATGGAGTACAGTACTACTCCTCCTGAAGGATTATCTACCTGAAATGTTTCGATGAAGAACAATAACAAGAATATAAATGCTATAGCTAGTAAAAGGCAGAAGACTTCCACTCACCGAAAGGAGAAGCCTCAGAAGGATGTAAGTAACCATTACCATGGAACTACCAAGATAAACTTGACAATGCTGTTGTCTGTACCTTGTAGATAACGTTCAAGAACACACAAAGATAGGGTTTGTGTTATCAGCTACAAAGTTGTGGAGAACTGACTGAAGTAGCCGCTAAAACAAACCCAAAAATGTTCCACCAGATCATATACTTCCTTCTCAGTTAGATAGATACTTGCATTGCTTACTGTCTCTTTGGCACTGCTTGCCATTTGTTGCATTTGGTTGGTGAAATTATGACTAGTAAACTGTATGACCTAATTAATTTGCATGCCATTATAACTCTAAGTAGAACTTTGCCATGCAACTTACAGGGCCTAATTATATAACTTCACATTGATGATTAGTGTTTCAGATAAAAATGTAATCATTATAGTAGATTCATCAGTAACACAACATTACATGCCCTCTACATTTTGTGAGTTCAACAAAGAAGCAGCTTAAAACAATGGTGATGGTGTCCTAAGCTGAACGCTAATACCTCAACACTTGTATCTTATGAGCATGGAAGTGTGAGTGTTTTTTGCTTCATGATCTAAAAGGAAAATGAAACATCAACAAGCAATATCATTGAAAAGAAGAAAAAAAATAATTTGGTGATTATAATGACGGTTAAACTCGATGCAAATCGGATGATCGATAGATTTCTTCTACCTACTTATTACTTCTGATCATATTACTAGCAGGAAGATCATATTACTTCTGGAAATTTAAAAGGTAATATTTATGCTCAGAAGCTTAATACAGATGATATTTCAGAAGCTACGAGAGCTAAATGGAAAGCAAGTGAGAGACTAATTGGGAGTTAATTTGATGGTGATGCAATTATTGATGTTGCATCAATGACTTAGAAGAGTACCCAAATGCAAAGCAGTAGTGGGCAGACTGCATGTCACCTGTTGAAGCCTTCACCTTACTTCCTTGATGCCGGAAAGCAAGATGTGAGGAATGAAGCCTGGTCCGAGATCTCTTCAAACAGATGCTAGGAAACCATCTATGGAAGTCTTTGGAAAGATCTTGAATCAAGCTTCATTCCATACATCTACTTCCCTCTCTCTCTCTCTCTGTCTCTCTCTCTCTCAAGCAGTCAATCAATGGGAACAAGCAGAGGAGAGTTAGGGTATAGAAGGAGGAGGTCCAGAGCAGGTAGCTGGGGAAGGGAATGGGGAGAAGTGTATTATAGTGAGTAAAGCAAGGATGGGCAGGTCATTGGGACAGAAGCAATGGGGGAAGATAAAAAGTCATGGGGGAAAATCTTGTCTTCCAGTGAGGGGTTTGCTCTTTATGGGAGGGAGTACACTGAGCTTTTACAGGCTACCCTCTGAAGAAAGAACACCTAAACAAACCCAGCAAGTGAGGTTGGAGAGGGAAGACAGAAGTAGATGGGTCTTCTTTGTTGGTTCCTGACACAAAACACACACACACACACATAAGAATTAAAGTCGCAGGAGGAAGGAAAGCATGGGATACAGAGGAGGAGACAATAGAGGAGCATTCCTTGATGGGTGTTAATGGTAGAAAAGTCATACGGCAACAAAAGGCCAACCCCAAGGAGGTGGTAGTCCATGGTCTATTGGAGATAAAGCAAAGTGATAAAGGAACAAAAGATTCACCGACCAATACCTAAACATGATTGTAGCAATTCTCAAGACCATGCAGGTAGGTGGGTAGGTAATCTGAGGTCATTGGTCACAGTTGTAGTGCAAGAACAGTCATTCTTACATTGCTCCTCTCCTTTTGCAAAGGAATATGTCAGACTCTACGTATCAACCACTCAATTGCTTGTTTAAACTCATCTGATATGAGTATGTATGTATGTATGTATCAGCAAACACAAATAGTTATTCTTACATGCTTCTTCTGCAAAGGCATTTGTCAGACTCTATCAAACATATGAATCACTGATATGCTAAATTTATCAGTAAGCATTAGGTCTCCTTCTCCTGTGAGAGAGAGAGAGAGAGAGAGCAGAATATGCAAAAGTAGTCATTCTTACATGCTCCTCCTGCAAAAGAATATGTCAAGCACTAAAGCACTCAATTATTAGTTTAAGCATATCCAACATAACTAGGTTGTAGTGATGAAAAATCAACAACCAGTGGATCTTTCTCTCTCTATATATATTATATTAATGAGATGCTGAGAGAGAGAGAGAGAGAGAGAGGAGGAGGAGGAGAACATGCAATCAAAGACTGTAGTTTTGATATTAGTAATCAGCAATGCAAGCTATTTGTTAGTCCATCTTTTTCTTGTTGCTGTTACTTGAATCTTCAACCATCTTCTTCCATCAACTTGTCTCACTCCACTCCCAAGCCTTCATCAATACAACTTGTCTGGTGCGATTAAAGTGACCAAAGAATGACAGCATAACTTTGTGCGGTTTAATCATTCTTAAACCTTCTCATCGTGTAAGCATCGAGAACCCAACCACAAACACAAACTCAGCTCAAGCTGCACTGTTTCTTGGATGTTAAGCTGCAAGATTTAGGGTTTATGAGTGATTTAAACCCAAGAGCTGATGAATGATTGATTGTTAATGTGGCACATAAGCACATCGACTTTGAATGATTGCTTCGAGCATTTTTGGTTCTTCCTTCCACATTGATGGAGTCTGAAGAGATACTCCCAACTTTCCAAGCTTTTCCTACTCAATCTTTTTCTTTTCTCTGCTCAATCTTCCTCGCCTTGGAAGGAGAGGGGGGCCACAGCCTTTTGGTTTCCACTTCCTCTTTATCCACCCACCCATCCCCAATGCTGCCATTGATATGATTGAGCTCTCCCATCTTTTTGACCAATCATTTCCTACTTCTCTGTGCCTTCTTCTTGGTAGTTTCTGATGAGGAAAAGATCCATCCATCAATCCTGTCAATCATTCATTCCATGCATCAAAATCAGTGCACTAAATCATCTTCTTCACCCAGCATTGAATGTCCATTGTAGCCTTATACACAATAACTATATAAAAAGATGAAAACTTCCCACAATTTGCATCTCAAACTTTAATCTGAATTCTTGTGAGGCATATAACAGAGGTTAGCTACACAAAATATGAATAATGAAGAAGATCATACACTTTTTATGGTCTTTTCTTACCTAATAATCTGGGGAGAACAATTTAAATTGGACTTTATACCTAATAATGATCATACAGTTTTACATGATTCGACACTCTTTATCTATATATATAGATATTCTTCAATGGAAGAATAAGATATTCTTCCTCATGAGCCCCCGAGAATTCGATATTTGTACAAAATATTGAATCAAATACACTCGAGTTCACTTGTGAGTAGAATAAATTATGGGATGGAAGTAAAATATAAATAAAATGAATTATCAATGCATTAGGACCTTTAAGTTTGCTAGTCTGGTGACCTTTTATATTACTTGTGTCGAGTGGTATCAGACTCAGATATAGAAAAAACAACGATATCGAATCATTAGTATAAATAAAAGGAAAAATTATTGAATCTCATATTTTGATGATGAAATCAATTGATGTGTTTATTATCTAATGTGCATTTAAGTGACGCAGGATTAACTTCGATCAAAAAAGGTAAATCGATTAAAGCAGGAGGAATCGGACATTGCGTCGGAGCAAACATGTCAGAATATTGGACGTCGGGCCGAAGAATCAATTGACATGTCAACAAAAGGCTTCGGTTTGTGAATTCGAGCATCGGGCCAAGAAGATCGGACATTGCGCCAAGGAGATCGGATATTGCGAGAAGACAACATGCTGATTGTGCAATACGCCGAAGGAGAGGACGATGCACCGAAGGATCGGACGATGCACCGAAAGATCAGACGATGTACCTAAAGATCGGATGATGTACCGAAAGATCAGACGAAGCGCCGGAAGAACTAATGACATGCCGGACAACATAGGATTCGCTTGGGGTGTGTTGGGCTAAGTGAAAGGCCTAAACAGTGACCCAATAGATGGAACTATCGGTGACACAGTCTCTGAGACTGTGTCAACGGTGGTACCGCCCAAACAGAGTCTCCAAGAGACTGTCAGTCGATGGTATCGCATAGTGGCAGGGTGTCAGGCAATGGTACCACCAAACTAGGCGATGGTATCTCCTAGTGTCAGTGTTGTAGGCGGTGGTACCGCCCAGCACAAGCGATGGTACCGCCAGTACCTAGAAAATCGGGGATGAGACAATTTTATGTTCCAAGTTTGAATCCACTTGAGGCCTATAAATACCTCTCTCATCCCTGATTAATACACACAACTGAAAGCAAAAAGAAAAGAAACACTGGTGTAATCTTGTGTGAACTCCTCTCAAACTCTAAAGTGTTAGTGAAGTTTAAGAGATGAAGTTGTAGGGGTATAAAGGTTCTGTCCTGAGCCTGCAAAAGAAGAAGAATATAGTTGAAAGAAGGAGATTGGTCTTTGCCTATTAAAGGAAAATCGTTAGTGGATGCCGGTGGCCTCGATGGAAGAGGAATCGACAGAGTAGATGTAGGTCACAACGACCGAACCACTATAAAATCTAGTTTGCATCTCTACTTTGCTATTTACATTTATTGCAAACTGTCATACTTCTTCATTATTTTAGCTGCATATTCTTACGAACGGGTTTCAAGTTAACATCTTTTCAAGATCGATTTTAATTGAACGAAGATTTTTAAACCGACGTAATTTTATCCGCTGCACTAATTTACCTCCCCCCTCTTAGTGTCGACTTGATCCTAACAAAAGTTAGCATTGTTGTTCTTATTTCATGCATCACAATCTTACACTAATAAGTTTCACGAATCCTTGTGATTATTGTTCGATAAATTAGACATCGAAGTGCCTCGATCAATCTATAATCCAAATACAGTGCAAGAAAAAGAACAGGGCGGCCACACCCACGTTCACCAGCAGTGTGATCTTGCTGGTCTCGCTCAACCCCATGCCATCTGATCCATGTTCAGTCTCTCCTTTCAGCTGCTTCTTCTCCTCCTCTTCCTCCTCCTTCTCTTCTCTTGCGTCAACCACGCTGCCTTCATTCGGCCTCGGCGTGTCGTGTCGGCCACTGCCTGGTGGTGATTCCATCGCCGCCACCTTGGGCGGAGTTTGAGCGTCGTCGTCGTCGTCGGCTGGAGTGCTCAGTTTCGGGAGGCGGACGTAAAGCTTCTCGCCCTGGAACTTGACCCAGACAGAGTCGACGTCACAATTGTCCGGCATTTCGAACTCCTGCCAGAACCGGAGCCATCGCTTGCCTTCAAGCGGTCGTTCTCCGGCCACCGTCAAGAAGCCGTTAGCCTCGACTTGCACCTCGATGTGGTTCTTCTTGAAACCTGTGTCAAGATGACTTGCTTAGGCATTTAGAATGACTTCCTCCACCAGAGGAGAGAGGATAGTGTTAGAAATATATAGATTAATAGATTTTGTCTCATTCTAAGGTTCGACATTAATGATCATTCAGTACAAACAGATCCATCCTGTCTCATTCATTGATAGAGAAAGGGAAATCAACACACTGCCGAGACAACAATATGAGCTCAGTCTCTCTACTACATTTCCCTCCTGCCTTTGCTTTTTTTTTGTCTTCATGAAATGGTAGCTGATATAGCTCCAATCTCTTCTCTCTCTCTCTCTAAACTTCAATAAATTCTTAAATAACTTTTTATCATGGTTCGATCCACCCGAACTGAAATCATGTTTTCATGATTCGATTTTGATTCTTGACTTTAGGAATCGGAATTACGTTATATCGGTTCGATTCCAAACCGATAAGAAAAATAAAAAAAATAAATAAATGATCAAATGTTTATCCCTTCGGACAGCTTAATAAATAGCTAATTAGAGGATCATTTAAAAAAAATAAAAAATTGAAATATGTGATTGATGGACTCTTTCTTTCTCTCTCACACACAAACTCCTATCCTCCACATCTCTTTTCTCATGCTGACACACATAGACGGAGGAAAGAGAACAAAGAGCTCAAACCTACAAAAATCTTGGCAGCTCTACGAAGATGATGAAACCGATCAAGGTCGAAGATGAGAATGGACTACTACTACTTGCCAGGAAGAACAATGAAAAGAGTGTCGAGGGATTCTCCCCGAACCCACTCAAAGGCCGGCTCGTAATCTTCGTAGGAGCGAGAACGAGGCGCCATGGTTAGGATCAATGCATAAAGATGGAAGCCATTTATATATATATGTGCTTGCCTCCATTAAACCTTCTGCTAAGCTTATCTATTAAGGATAATTGTGCTGTTCTTTTGGGGGGCTCAAAACGCTAAGTATCGTTTTGCTTTGGGATCTCATGGTGACCTTCTGCCATGGGCAAAGTGGTAGGCCTACAAGTAGTAGAAAAAGAAGCTACAAACAAGCAAGTGCTATGTATAGGAAGAGAGAGCTACAATTTAAAAGCTATCAATCTAAGAAGAGCACACATGCAAACTTGTGCATGCAAAAGATGGAGATAGTGATTAATCTTGTCCCAAATCTAATGTCACATTCATTGCCATCAAATGTGACCAATTGCATTGTAGGGAATCTCTCTCTTCTTTGGTCACTATCATTCCACCTAAAAGCTTGTTTTGCTATGGAAACCTCCAATCCTATTTCCCTCTTGTTTTAAGTGCCTACTTTCTCTTGAATAATGCAAAAGAAATACCTGTAAAAGAGAACAAAAGTTAACTCATATTTCTTGTTGATTAAGTTTAAAATGTTATATGCACTTCTCCAGACATTAGAAAACATCCATATATTGCTATTGGGAAAAATTAAAACTTGATATAGATGAATTCCCAGACACCAAAGCTAAGTATATGCAATCAATATAGTCCAGGAAAAAAGAAAAAAAAATACACATTTCATGACTTCCCTTGTAGATGACATATTTGCAAAGTAGCATTTTACAGGGATGAATGTGTAAATACCAAAATATAATGAGAAGTAAAATGCAAAAAAATTGTAGAGAATATGATGCATGTCTTGGAAATAGTGCTCCAATGATTCAAAGCTAAACCTGGATCCATTCAAACTGGCCTACTAGAGATGTGGTTCTTGACCCAACCAGATGATGATGGACCCTTCAGCTCATCAATTGGATTATTGGACTAGATATAGTTGGAGAAAACCATTTCTAATTTATGCAGGTATTATATCCTGATTAATCTCACATTGAAAGTTGAAGGATGTTATGAGGATTACATATCCAAAAGATCTATGATTTGTTTAAAGCCTACTTATCAGTTGAACAAGAATGCTTACATTCTCACAAGAAGTAAAGTATTATGTCAGGTAAGCCAAACAAACAAAAAAAGAAGAGTGTGAGCTAAAGAAGGCATCCTTTTGCCCATCCATGGAGGCCAGAAGGGAATCCCTCAACTGTTAAGCCAATCCTCCCTTGTTAACCAACCCAAGCAACAGCTCTATAAAGGAGGTAGCCATGTCTTCCATCTCCACTCATCCAACTCATTCACAGCAGCCCTGCAAAACGAGAGGGCAGGAAATGGACACCAAGCCACAGACCGCACCTGCTGACCGCTCCTACACGGATTTGAATCCCACCGTCGACTGGATTCGAGGAGAAACCTTCGACGACATTCTCATTCATCTCCCTGGTAAGCTTTCCTCCTCATTCAGCACAATGAGTGTGCAGTTGGTTTCTTACTCTTGAGCTTGGTGTTGATGTTGCAGGATTCAAGAGTGGCCAAGTGAAGGTGCAGATAGACAGCCATGGCACGCTGAGGACCAGCGGCGAGCGGCCGCTGGATGGCAAGCAGTGGAGCCGGTTCTGGAAGGACTTCCAGTTGCCAGATAACAGCAAAGTGAATGATGTCCGAGCCAAGTTTGACGATGACATTCTTCTAGTGCGTATCCCGAAGATGGTCGTCAGAGGAAGTGAACCTCAGCCTCAACCAGCAGATGCAAGGGAGCCGCAGTCCAAGGAGAAGGCTGCTAACAAACAGGAAATTGAGGATAATAAATCGATAGATGAAAAGAAAGCGGCGCAGCCGGCAAGCCCAAAGAAGATGACCGCCGAGAATCACGGTGATCAAAGTGGCGGCTTGAGTAGCATCTACATGGGGCTGAGTCAAGCAAGGAAGACATTGCTGATGAACGTGGCTGTCGCTTTTCTGGTGCTGTTTGTTCTTGGATTGTACTTGAAATACAAATTCACGAAGGCTGAGACCAGCTAGTCTTTGCTACATGATTTCATCACCATACTATTATTGCACGTCATGTAGTTAAAAGACTCCAATGCCTGAAATAAAACACACAATGTTACAGCTTTACTTCAAATGGATTTCGGTGCAGAGGTTGTCGAGGCCTGTGAGGTTAATTACTTCTCCGGAGTTCAGAACACAGTTGTCGGTTGAACAGATCGTTCTCTCTCCGATCCAAACATAGATCATAATTGTGATCCAATGACAAGAACAGCATCCACTCCCATAATTTCATTACCAATTTCATCAGGTAAACGTTCCAATAATCATCATCTCTTCAGTAATGTGTGTGTGTGTGTGTTTAAAATACTGATCCTGAACAAGTTTGTATGGCATAAGTCATACATGATTAAATATTATATTTTGGATTTAATCAGGATGGAACTCTTATCCGATGTGAGAGAGAGTGATGGGATATTTATTCTCATGCTAAAACAAGTGCGACGTCGGATGCTGTTTTCAAAACTAGTACATGAATCAGCTAATGGAACATTAAGATTTTGTGCAATGTCCGAAAAAAATGAATGAAGTAATAATAATGCTGTATCGTTCAGGCTCAACAGTCCCAATATTGCATAGCCGGGAAACGTTGGGTTGAAGTCTTAGGGATTCTTGGCTCATATATATATTCTTATGATAAGAAAACGATTGCATCCCAGCTGTGGTTGTATGGCCAGAGGAGGCTCGTTTTGACGTCTTGGGCCGAGCTGGATATCTACAAGGCCGACTCCACACACCTGACAACATAATGAAGAGAGAATAATATGACTGTTCGATCCGCTGATTCACCATATCTTCTTTCTGACCCAAAAGAGAAGCATGACTACTCCAAGCACAATGGCAACAGGCGCCCATTTTCGAATCAAAGCCTGCAAATGAGTAGGATACAGATTCAGTGGGTACATTGACATGCATACGGGCATTTAGAGGTGCAGTAGGTAATGTGATAAATCATAGAATCAGGTACAGATTACTACCACAACATTGCGATCCACATGTGCCCATTATCAATAAAGTCTCTGACAGTATCAGTTCAAGGGGTGCAACTTCTACCACTTACTGTTTCGTGCATATAATCCATATATTCGAAATACATGTATTTATATGTATGAAACAAATGTATAGATTTATGTTTCATGCACATTTAGATTTTGCAAATGTATAGATTTTTGTTGTTCACCAATGCAACTCCTGTTGATAGATGTAGATTTTGCTAACGCTTGGGGACATCTCTCAGCTTTCGTTGTTCACCAATGCAACTCCTGTTGATAGATGTGTGGTAAAAGGTCTCAAATAAACCACCGCATGTTGTTTGGGCTCTGGTATCTTTAATCAAAATATGATTGAAGATAACATTACAATCAAGCATTGCAAATACAATGCCCAGTCACATTTTTAGGAACAAACGTACTTATAACTGGGAATCCCCATCTAATATTCAAGTACTTATATTTACAAGTTACAATTGCTTTCAGGCTGGTGGAATAATCATTTCCACAGGCCACCTCAATAGAACTACTAATCCAATAACTTACATATAATGGACCTTAAACCATGTGGGCCCGAGATATTAGTCGTTAACCGAGTGATCTATTGTAATTTATAACTGGTAATCCCCATCTAATATTCAAGTACTTGTATTTACAAGTTACAATTGCTTTCAGGCTGGTTGGACCTGTACCTAAATTTTCCGCCACCTCTCATTCCTCATGTCATTTTTCTTCTTTGTTTTACTTTGAATCCTGTATGACTTCAGTATATTAGAATAACAGCCCTAGATTCTTTTTATCTGCCAGGATCACACACTGCTTTATTAATATACAGCTGTCAGCTATCAGCTTGGTCGAATGAGGTGACACAGATCTTGCACAATAAAAAAGGGTGTGGCAGAATACCCTCACATGACACGTGTCACCGTGTCTCGGACACAGTCACTACATCCTAGGAATAATGAGATTGGGTCATATGGTATAATAAAGGCCAAACTGAATTCAAAATCCTGCATGATTGACCAACACTGTATTTCCAACTGAACCCGCTTATAACTCACTGTGTGGGTAAGACAATGTTCATTCTAATCCAGTGGCAGCAATACAAACCAAGCATTTAAAAATGCATGCATAAAAATTAAAAAATATATCTTATACAGGCCAAAGGTCTTATAAAATGTGGTTATGTTTTTTTTTTCTTTTTTTTGGGTTATGTAATTGCATTTGCAAAGGCCTCAGGACACACACGATATTATATATTGTGCAATTTAGATACACTTGTTTTGCCCACATTGCCAGACTGTCTGATTCAGTATCAATTTGGAGAAGAAGAGCTTAGTAGGCAATATATAATATTCTGCTAAAACAGTTTTGCATTGCAACGGCCTCATAAAGGCTGACCATGATGTTTAGAAATGAAATTATCAGAAGGTATCTATTCTAATTAATGGGACAAGACAAGTTTCTAGACATGAGGCATGCAGCTAAAACTTGCAAAAATTCCAAATGTATCTACATGAGCAAATAGAATACAAAACAAAACTAGTGAAAATATCTGACTACATGCTTACCTGCCGATTTAAATCTTTCGCCTTGTCAGCATAGATTCGAGATTCAGATGTCAACCTGCTTGACAATTCACTGACCTCTGCCAAGTTAACATCAAAAATATCAGGAAGTACATAACAAGTAACCTTTAAGATAATTCCTTCTACGTAACAAGTTGCCTCAAAAATTTTAAAGTATATATTACTCTCTTTTGCAAAATGAACTTCCAAAATACATCTCATTATTATAAAAAAACATTGTGATGAACCAGTAAAAACAGAAGGCCATGAATGAGTTTAAATGTTATTGATTGACAATAAAATACTCATGATGGTGAATGCCAATTTGAAAAGCAACTAGCGAAAGTACATCATTCTGTACAAGCATTGTGCTTACCCTATGTTTCCAAAATAAAACAATGGACAATGAACACAATGATTGAGTAAATATCATTCTCATGCTTAGATCATCTTCATTCTTAATCCTTGACTAATTTCAGCTTTAGAATATAATAATTTGTGCAGCTAAAATGAGTTATGGAATCATGGTTTGTGAATACACTCAAATTTCATTCTATCTTCCTACAAAACCAGAAACCTTGATCTGCTTGTTCAAACAAAAGTTCATGCTTAACCAACAGTCACTATTCAGCCCAGGATTTGCACCCTCTTCTGCAAAATCAGAGTCTCAGTCACTGAACCTAAAAACAGGTACTTCATGAGTACTTGGAACAGGAAAAAGAATGCTTATATGTAATTTGACACAGGTCTACTCAGGAGAAAATATCCAATTTTTCTTTTTTATTTAAATAAAAACCAATCAAAGATTATTCTAATTGCACAAAATGATAAAAAAGTTGGGGAAAGATTTTGATGGTTCATTTCTTAAGGTTAGATTACAAAGGGCAGTTTAAAAGTTCACAGATAGGTTTAAAGTTGATGCAAAGTTGATTTTTCAATCTTCTAATAAACCTTTTGCAAAATGCTAGAACAACAGCATAGGAATCAGTAATTTTTAGTACAACATCTCCATTTGTTACTAAGTACTAATATATATCATAGGCAAAAAAGAGTAAGGTTAACTTACGGTCTAACTTTTCACCAACACCAAGAACCTCCTGAACATTGCGAGTCATTATTTGGTGGACTTCATAAAGTTCATCATTAAGCTTTGCAATATTACGTTGAGTGTGGGTATCCAAATAAAGTTTCTTGGTTTTCTGTATAAAAGTATCTACATAAGCACAAAAGACAAAGCAACAAAACATTAGAATTTAAATACGATTAACAAATTACAGAGGACAAACTACAGTTACATAAGAAAACGTACCAAATTTGATAAAAGCATATGGTCTTGCAGCAGTTTCAGTTTGACCTCCATTGACCCTCTCAAACTCATTCTTGAGGTCCTCCAAGTATTGGAAAGCAAGCTTCTTTGGATAAGATCGATCACACATTGTCAGGTAACAAACGCGGCCCTCAATAATATAGCTAAGCAGCTGAGTCAAGGAGAAATAAAGCAAAAAGTACCACACTTCAAAGTGCAACAAGAATATAACTATCTTATAAAAACAGAAAAGAATCAATTATTAGTTCAACAAAATCAAACAACCTTCATTACCATGGAGAACTGCAGAAAATTATTCTTTAAAAGTTGTGATCCCTACAATGATAGTGGAAAAGCTCTTTTGGTTTCAAAAATTAAAGGGATCAGATCAATTGAATATGCTGTATTATCAATTGACAGCAGAAAATTATTCGTTAAAAAAATCTTCAGAAGTCCTGATCGTTACAATACAATGAAAGTGGTAAAGCAAATTTGGTTTCAATAATTAAAGGGGTCAGATCAATTGAATATGTTGTATATTCAAATGACAGCAAAATTTCTGTCACAGGATACAACAACAATAACTAGAAGCCATAATGTCCCAAATATTTGGGGTTTGGCTAAATCTTCATTAAATAACAGTTGCACAAAGAATTGAAGTACATAAATCAGTTCCGAAGGAAATTATCTCTCAAGAAAGAAAACAGCCACCTACTACTGGATTATGTCAGTCCTACAAAAGAATTTTCAAGATGGAAAAGTTAAAAAACCTTTCATGTTGATGTCAAAATTGGATAACCTGAAATATTTGATTTGTTGACCACATTTTTCATTATCATCACTCCCATGCAATGTAAGCTTGGTTAACAAGAACTACATGCCCAAGTACCGAATCACTTTCAAGAAAAACAACCAGACATAGGATACTGGAAAAAGTATGGACCAGTCTCGATTGACATTCTAGAAGCCTCATAGTGACCCTTTGAGAGACTTTTAAATAAAAGCTTTGCTTGCTGCTTATAGAAGTCAGCATCTTTCTGGTCACGACCATCATCCAATCCTTCTGCTAAAGGTAGGCCATCGGTAACACGTGCTATCATCGTCAACTTTACCATCTTAACCCACACGAATAGGAACTGATGAAGAATTTTAATCAAAATAACCTTCAGAAGTTACCTGGGCATAAAAAGGGAGAGATAAGAATTAAACAAACAATAATTAGGCACTAGAAAACAATATCACATAGAAAGCCACAGTCAGAAACGAGAAGAACAGAAAGTTTATGTTTTAACTATTTAACTGCTTAAAAAAGTATTTATTAATGTCTCCAAGCCAAACTTTTTGACAAGTAAAACAACAGATACCACAAAGGGACTCACAATAACCAAGATCACTGATGAGAAATTCCAAAAAAGAAAGATTGGAGTAAAGAAGTTCATGATCAACAAAACATCATGAAATTAATGGTTCAACTCCGAAGGATTTCAAAACTGTTATGACTAAAATCCAGAAAATAGATTTATAGCAGCCAAAATATATTGTGGAATATATCAAAAAGAGCATCTGCAACCAATGCAGATTAATTTCAGAAAGAATTCATTTTGGCAATTATAGGCTACTTATACCCACACATTGCCTCTCCGAATAGCAATCATCCTATCACAGGTGCCTACATATTTAACATGTTTAATATTCATCAGCAGTACTAATGAACCTTATCCTATGAAACACTAAAGTAAGAAATCAGTACAAAACTTATTCTTTTATAATACTAAAGTATGAAATTGTTTGAAAGGGTTCAAGTATCCAATATTCGTAAAATATTGTACAATCAAGCGGCATCTGATGCTATGCCCATATCAAGTAATATCATCAAGATAAGCAAAAGGAACAGTACACAAGAAAAGAAAATTGTAAAAGTGAATGAAAAAGCAATTGGATACTGAAAAGTACATGCATAAAATACAGATCGAGAAAGACATATGACCAGCATTAGACTTTTCATTTTTCTTGATGATTTTTGAAAAAAATAAAAATATGGAAGTTTCACAAGTGAGGAGTTATTTCCAGGACAAGGTCAATTAGTAAGACAATTTCCTGGGTATATCATCTCAAGACTCAAAGTCCTAAAGGGCTATCCCTATCTCCAAAATATCCAAGTTTATAGTTTTCTTGTGCAAATTAATCTTTAAGCTAACAATCTTGTAGAACCAAAAATAAGAATGCATACAAAATATGGCCACGAACCAAATTTTTTATGCAAATGACAATACCATCTAGTTGTTATATAATTAGTTCCAAATGCATTAAAAAGAATGCTGCTATGCAAATAAACTAACATGTTGATCACACAGAAAATCAAACTTATATTTAGAACATAAACAATCACAGACAGGGGGAAAGAATAAAATTTTAAAAAAAACTGCATCTACCGTGAAGATACAAAAACTTGTCTTCGGAGAAAATCAAGATGACTATTCCAAAATTCTAACTTCTAGTGGCATGCATCAGAGACATTCCAAAAGGAATGTAAGTGACAAATTAAATTTCATGACGGAGACACCTTCCTACACCAAATTACCAGTAAGTTAAGATGGATGTAAATATATCAGAGCCACAATAAAGTCATACAGCACAAGAACAAGGTCTCAGGCAATTGCATGTGGAAGACTTGACGATATCTTTACTTAATTCTTGTCCATACTGATACCAAGATCCAGTAGTACCCAACGAAACACCAAGTCATCACCCTAATTTTCGCTCTTTCAAGACACGTCACTCTTCCGCCCATCCCTACCACCAAACCCATGTAGATCTACTAAATTCCGCTGCACTTCTTGCATCAATCAATAAACCCTAGACCAACAGAAGAAACGAAACCCTAGATCTACTACCGTAAACAATAATTACTTGAAACGTACAAGTGAAGCACCCAGTGGCCGATCAAAGGAACAGATCGTACTAGAATCATCAGATCCGAGGAGTTCAACGCACGAAAGACGAACAGGTCCACTGGATCTATATTGAGCAAAAGCCTAGGTCGAGATCGGAAACAAAAGAGAAAGAACGGGGATTACCCGATAACTGATCTCGAGAGATCGTCTCGCGTTCCTCGAGACGAATCCTCGGAGAATCAATCAGTGGGCTTGAGACCGTCGCATGCGATGCGTCGCCGCGTTGGTGGGGACGGCAATAGGAAGAGATAGGCGGAGACGGGGCCGAGGAAACCGCTTTGTGGAAAGAGAACGAGAGGGGGGTGAATGATACGATACTTCATATAGAATCGTGCGGTGAACGTCATTTAGGCTTTGAGCAGTAAAAGAGTGGTAATTGGTAAATGCTTTCATTTATTTATATTAAAGATATTTATTTTTTTCAAAAATATTTAAATATTTTTATTGTAAGAATGATTGAGAAAATAATCTTATCATTTACTTTCATTCTCTTGCAATATAATAGTATTTATATTTTTTGTATAAATATTATATTAAAAAAATAAAATTATGATATGATAAATTGACGATCAAAGGAGGATTCGAGTTAAAATTTTTACTAACTAAATTAGCTGACATGATGATCTAAAATAATATTTTTCACATCAAATATTTCCTTATCCTTTTTGAAGAAGAACCCATTCTTTGAAGACAATATGTGATTGCACTACCACTTTGGGCTCCATTAGCTGCCTTCCTGAACACATATGAAGCATAAGAAACAGTGTCTAGGAAAGGTAAGATGGTAAATGTGTATATAGAATGACTACTTCTCACAACTATACCTATAAATTCCATAGTTATTATGAAGGCATCACCTGCATCATGGCTTACAAATATCAGGCAACTCAGGAGAGCTATTATCTTAAATTCCATATCGATCTAATACTCACAAATAATATCATACCACCAGCATAATAAGATTTATTACCTAGAAAATGATCGGATATAACATATATATATATATATAGGTGAAAGTACAGTGTCCACAGTATAAAAGGTTTCACAAAAGAACTATAGTAACAAGAGGCATAAAGGTTTCCAACACGAGCATACCAACATCCTCACATACCGATATCCTCACGTATGAGGAACAGAGACTTTGCCACGCAATGTTAGCCTTCAGTCGGCAGTCCAGCTTTGCTCCACTATCTCACGAACTCTCCGATTGTATTCACGCTTGTTCTCGCTGAACATACGAGCAGCCTCAGAATTCGCAGGAGAGTTTGGGTTTGGGTCGCAGAGGAGCGACTGTGAGAAGAACAATTATGAGACGTCAATATCGTCTGGTTAACATTAAAAGTCTCTGCATAACAAAGATGTAAGTCTGCCCTAACTTGTCCATGACACTAACACTTATGTGACAAGAATGAAAGGAAAGTAAGTTTTTCTGATTTCTAAATCAGCTAGAGTAACTGAATTCAGCCAATGTGAGGATCCATGTACAGTATATTCTTCTGATGTTCTTAGACCCAACCTTATTTTGAACATTTTAGTCAGAGAGCCAACTTCTGAATACTTATCTTTCATGTATTCCAGGAGTTGTACTCCAAATGGCATCTAAGAAATCATATTAATCAATGATAGATGATTAAACCCAAAACATCCGTAATATGGTGCTAATGATCGTAAAGATATCTAAGAAGACAGTATCTTATTAAGTATGATATAGATGAAATAATGTAATGTTGCACCATGCCCAATAAGAACTCAGAGCATTGACCAATTCCAGAAATTCAACTGACCCTGTTTCACAACTAAATATGGGAGAGACACTTCTGGACTTATCAGGTGCATTGTGAATTGACTACGAGGATTTCTATCTTATCTATTACTTTCGCTCTATTTATATATGTGCCTGAGAAATGCTAGCATAGTAATTTGTTTCCTCAAGAACATTCTAGAGGCCAAAACCAAGGAACCCAATAGCAACAGTGTGAAATTTGACCAATAAATGTGCAGTCATGCAGAATAAGATTTAACTAATGCTAGATTCTATGAATTTGCAAGCTCACAAAGTTCCTTGAACATTAGACATGGTATACAAATGGTGCTACTGTCAAGTTGTGGTCATGAATGGAGAGTGGTACGCATGATCAAGACAAGAAGAATTAAAATTACTAATTTCATGTTGTTGTGCAATGACAAGATCATTATCGCTTAAAATTTTAGGTCCTTATCTGACGAAGGCCTAAAGAAATGACCTCATAGGCCATAAACTTGGAAAATTATATAGCAACTTTTGATGGTCGAAATACAGCTTAACAAGAATAGGAAGGATTGAATCACCAGAGAATTCTCTGTCTCTTCAAACTTCAAATTTATTTTACATTGCTTTGTGAACCATTTTTCTTTGCCATACCACCTACTAATATATGCATATTACACATTGATATTAAACAAGAAGATTATTTAATGCACAAACCAATTTATAATATAAAGTGGCCATACTTTCTATTTCACTCACATCATCTACTGTTGTAGTTATACAGAAATTCGGTTCAAGCCTATAAATTTTGATTCTGAAAATCAGCTTCTATTTGCTAAACCTTCTTTGTTGAAGCCCACTACAAGTACTATATAGTGGAAGTTCTGATATTCAAAAACTGCACATATCATTGCTTTTGAAATGTGGCAATATACCAAAACACTAACCTGAATAGAAGTCAATATTGCAGCAACATCATAGATTGGACTCCATTGATTCTGTAGAATATCCAGGCAAATGCTTCCATCTGCATAAACTGATCCATATCATGGCATTATTGTTACAGTGAGTCTCTTCTCTTAGACAACCTACTAATATGAATAATAGCAAGCAGAAGTATTGAACCATCTGAGTATTGGTACTCTCTTGCTATTAAAAGTTGACTCATGTGCCAGTTCAAACCAATAGAAGCTTCATGGGAAAACACACCAATTAACAGTAAAAAACAGTGAACATCCTTGTCAGAAGCAAAACTTACTGTTTGGATGAAACATTCGTGAGACAAACCGCACAGTTGGGGGCTTATTCGGGTAATCCTCAGTGAACTGCAGAGTCAGTTTAAATGTCCCTGCATTATAGATAGAATGAACATGAAAATTTTGATGTATGAAGCAGAAATTTGTTGCAAGCAATCATAAAGAAATGCTACGTGAATACTTCATAACATTCCTTCACATATGCCAGCAGACCTAAATTTAGTATTCTAAATGGAAATCAACAAAGCTGTCCATACTAGATGTATCCCAGTCACCATTTCCATAGACTACAATGCTAGCAAACATGCAGGAAGCCTTCTGAGTTTTCTGTTACTCTCATATTAAAAGAGTGTTGGTTCAGAAGAAGGGTCCTTGAAAGTTGAAACAGTCTTTAAAATTTGAGGCTTTAATTCCTCAGGGAGTAAGCACTGAAGTTGACCTAAAGAGAGACACAAAAAACATGGCACCAGCAAAGGAACTATAAAGTGGTTAAAGGTTCTTAACAGTTCAAAATTCAAGGGAGCGGTCCTTAAACAAAATCAATGTTGTAGGACCAGAAAGTTAATTTAAAGTTACAATAATCATATGCTGTTCCATCTTGGTACCAGACTCTACCTTATTGCTATAGGGCCTCATCTACAGTAACAATTGTATCCAGTGCTGGGCAACATGGTATGCCATGCAATATTGGTTATCATTGTGTATCTTGTAGCTCAGTTGTTACTACTGTTCCATGATCATCATTCATAGCTAAGCAGGGAAGAGAACAACCATGGTTATGCTGGAGAGCAAGCAGATTATTACTGCTATAAGTTGAAAGACAAGATTATATACCAATTAAAAGATTCCAAGAATAATAGCTTTCGCTTCTGCAATAAAATTTATTGATGAATTCAACTATAGGAGTGTAAATTGTCAGATTAAGTGTTACAAATGAAAGCAACGGCATACGAACCAAAGAAAAGCATGAATGGGTAGGCAGCTAAAGGGTTAGGCTTAAAGAGCTACAGTTTTTAAAAGGGATAAATATAATGAGCAATTTGGAGCCATCAAGGAATTCATAAACACCTACAAGGGTAATATACTTATGTGCTATTATTTCATCCTTCGATACAAGTTAACAACTTCCTTTTATTGATTATTTGGTTCCTTAAAAATTTCACCTATCTGAATCTGAGCACAAGCCCTAGAGATATTCTTTTAATTAAGAAATAATTGTTCTAACTGGAACAAGCAAGGAGCAAAGGCCTCACAAGTATTTAATTAAGAGATATCTTTGGCCTACAAAACAAGATGAAATTATTTATGGGTTTGGGTGACTGTCAATATCACCATCTTTGGGCTGTGCAGTTGCATATCAGAAACCAAAAATACACCAGGGGATGTTGGACATCAGACTGGATAAGGAAAGGCACAAGGTGTTCCCTCACAAGTAAAATGTTTTGCATTGTTCCGAGCTCACAAAAGGAGGATTACAAATCCTAACTACACAGATGACAATGTACCTTAATCAGCAGGATTAACTTAAATAAAAGTAACTTTGACGATGACGATTAAGGACAACCAGGAAGATTAGAAATGAAAATTAGTTATCTTAACAGGAAAGCAACATAAATTTACAAAGTTACAGAGAACCAAATAAGAGAAAATTGGGCAATCGCCAAATTGACATACGAGGACATGAGGAGTTGAAATGAAAGGAATAACAAAGTAATAGACATGACAACTCAGGTATGAAGTTGAGAAAAAAGAGATTTTGAAGTTGATCATCTTCTTTTTGATAAAGCGATAGCTACCAATTTCAATGCTGCTTTAAGTGACCCACCCACACAGTTGCGGTCCTCTATTTGTATTTTGAGCAAAGCCATCACAGATTATTGTCTGTACTTTATCCCTACATTTGAATTTTCTACTAAATCGGTTGGCCTAAGTTCCTGTCTCACATTTTGTCAAGCTGGAGTCTTAACAAGCAATTATTTTTTGCTTTTTTTTGCAGCATTGTTGAAAGGATGCCCCTTTTGAACATTTTCAAATCAACCACATGTTTTACTAATTTGGTGAATCTTTATTTCTTCTTGATACATCATTCATTGGTTTGATGTTCATATATTCCAGCTTCCACCTCCAAAGTTGGTGTGACCTGTATGCCTCTGATCCTTTCGCTGTATTTCAAGACAAATGTAAAAACTCAAGCAAATTTAGGTTCTCTAAGATGTTGGGAAGCTTAACTTCCAATTCCAAAAATCCTTGCCAGAATTTCGCATTGCTAGATAACAATAAAATTAATCTAAAAGCTCTAGATTTATGATTAAGATTTCCCAAGAAATGAACTGTGTATTGATGTTGTAGTGTCTTGATCAAGCAAACATTATATTAGAGATAAAATTGATATAGAATAAATATACAAACAAGGTGAAAAAGACTTTCCACCAAAAGTATGATAATTAAGATTCATGGCATCAAAATAAGAAAGCTTGGCTTGAGGAACTAAATAATCACCAAGAAGTTCCTCGTGAAAAGCATCTAGAATGTCGGAAAAGATAAGGTTATCAACAAACTCAACAGCTTTCTAACTTAGAGAACTAATGTAGGCAAATCAAAGCACTCTAACTTGTTAACAATGGGCACATTACATATGCAAACTAACTTTAAGAATTCATATGCAAGTGGACAAGTTAACTAGTTAGTAGTCCCAAATTAATTTTCAAAATTAGGCAGTCATATCATAATTGAGGATTTTGCTGAGCCCTTAAATAGAGCAATTTTTTTTATTACAACATGAACGTCCTTCAGATATGTGATGTAAGTAGAATTCTTTTGGAGTCACATATTTTGCAGACGCATATGGGTATAGATAACATCACATTAACTAAGGCCCAAAAATTAGCTCTAAAGAAAAGGAAACTGTGTTTTGATTAACCCAAAGAGCATATAACTGTTGAATCTCAGATTTTGATGATAAAGTCAATTGTCATTTGTTATCTAATCCATATGTTGAGATAAGTGTGCAGGATTAACTATGATGAAAGTAAGACATGCAGTAGGTGTTGCGCCGGAGTCAAGACCAAGATCACGTTGGGGGTTCGAGAGTTCGACGGAAGTCCGGACAGTTGTCGGAGGTTCTGCGGGAACAAATCCGAGAAGTCCGGAGCTTGTCAAAAAAGCTCGTCGGAACTCGCCAAGTGGATCGTCGCAAGTCCAAGAGTTTACCGGAAGTCCGTTGGAGCATCGCCGAGGGTTCGTCGGATGTTCACCGGAAGTTCGCCGGAAGAAGCGATTGACACACCGGAGCAAGTTGCAGTAAATGTCTTAAAGTATCGTAGTTAGCATGATGATTAAGATAGAAATGGGAGTGATCCCATTAACTTAATCTTGGGGCAATTGGGCCCTTGACAGACCCAAATTGGACCGAATGAATCAGCTCATTTGGAACCAGATTTCCTGGCCGACGGTGCCACCGCCCAGGAGCTCAGACTCCCAGGAAAACTGGGCGGTGGAACCGCCCATGTCAGGCGGTGGAATCGCCTGAGCTCGGTCTTCGAGCTCTGCCAAGCGGTGGAACCGCCCCTGTCAGGCGGTGGCACCGCCTAGAGGCTCAGTCTCCGAGCTCTGCCAAGCGGTGGAACCGCCCCTGTCAGGCGGTGGCACCGCCTAGAGGCTCAGTCTCCGAGCTCTGCCAAGCGGTGGAACCGCCCCTGTCAGGCGGTGGCACCGCCTAGAGGCTCAGTCTCCGAGCTCTGCCAAGCGGTGGAACCGCCCCTGTCAGGCGGTGGCACCGCCTAGAGGCTCAGTCTCCGAGCTCTGCCAAGCGGTGGAACCGCCTCTGTCAGGCGGTGGCACCGCCCAGAGGCTCAATCTCCGAGCTCTGCCAGGCAGTGGAACCGCCAGACCCCGAAATTCTGAGAGATGACAGTTTTGAGCTCGAAATTCAAATCTGTTTAGGGCCTATATATACCCCACCCTTTTAGCAATGAAATAGCACCGAAATGCACCGAAATCTTGATCTTACGCTATGATTTTTAGAGCTCATAAGTGTTGTAAAGGTCAAAAGTTTTTCTCCCTCTTTTCTTCTAAGTTTTGATCATTCAAGAGGAGTGAAAAATCTGTAAAGGTTGTCTCCTAAGCCCGTCAAAAGGAGTAGAGCTGTAAAAGGGTATTTGACCTTCGCCTATTGAAGGAAGGCCTCTAGTGGGCGTCGGTGACCTCATCGGAGGAGGAAGTCAAAAGTGGATGTAGGTCAAGATTGACCGAACCACTCTAAATCTCGGTTTGCATTTACATTCTGCTATTTACCTTACTGCAAACCTCTATATGTGCTTTACTTCCTCATTACTTTTGCTGCACTCCTTTACGAACTTGCTTTCAAGCTAAGTTTCCGAAAACAGTTTTACGTCGGAAACGGTTTTATCGTACGAACGTAGTTTTAATTATTGAAAGTTTTCCGCTGCACTAATTC